>SDVV010019545.1:0-13507 GCA_016164225.1 Gammarus roeselii | reverse complement strand
GCTACCGGCCGGACCCTTTAGCACAAAAGGGCTAAGTTGTGTGAGTGTGAGCGTATGAGGGTGTGAGGTGCGCCTTGCCGTCGACCACCCCCCTTTCTTGGGGATGCGGCCTAGTGTCTGTATCTGTATCTGTATCTATGGCTTCATGTATTAGATCAACTCTAACCGCAACGCGTCACAAAGTTTTATAGCTACGCAGTCCAGGTCAACCCCAGAAACTACATATGGTCCGTGCACGCGCGAGCGAGCACAGACGGAAGAAAAAACACCCATTCACGAAATCACAAACAGGAACTCCCGCACAAATACACCAGCATTATTATGCATGCAAAATTGTGGATCGCGAAGAAAAAAGTAAGAGCAGGTTCGTCGTTGACAGAAAAACTGCTAGGTGTGGGGGGGGGGGCATCGGTCCCTTGGATCCAAAAGAGCCCGATGAATCCTGGAGTGTAACCCAAGTCCCCCGGGTCCCCGAGACCCCTCGTCTCAGCTCATCTCGGCTTGTATCGAATTATTTCTTCTAGTCTTGGCTCGTCGCGACCAACTCTACTCGCCAAACATATTTCGACCAGCCTCGACGCGACCCTCGCCCTCTGTGCCAGTAATCTGCGGACTGTAATAATTAATTGTTCTACTCAAACGTTTCGCGTATATACGTTTTTCTGTATATGGGTTTTACAGCTTGGGGAGAGAGAAGTAGTAGTAGTAGTTGCTTCCATTTTCCACCGGAGTCCCAACGCGAAGTTAATGCATACTCCCCCGTAGGGCAAATGAAGAGTGGCAAAGTAGGTTCATTTTAGATTCAGAGTAGGTTCTACGTAGACACAGTAGGTTTAACGCAGGTACAGAGTTGGTCTAACGCAGGTAAAAAGTAATATAAAGTAAGTTTGACATGGTTACAAAGTAAATTTAACGGATATACAGAGTAAATCTAAAGCGGGTGCAGAGTAGGTCTAACACAAATACAAAGTATACTAAACATAGATACAAAGTAAATTGAACATATATGCAGAGCAGGTTCATTGCAGACGCAGTAGGCTTTGCGTAGAGGAGTGGTAGCAGCCCCTTCCGTTCTCCACCGGAGCTCCAAAGTGTAGTCACGGAGTGCTCCTCCTCAAGGCACGATGATCGGTTGGTTCTGCACAGCTTCGTGCACGAAGATAAAGTAAAAATTCTCAATTAATACGCAGGGAGGACAGCGAGTTTGGGACCACAGATGATTCAGACCTCGCTACCTCTACACTGCCTCGTACAGGCCCGTGTGTTTTCCGAAAGCGATCACTTTTTCCGGTGTATCGCATCTGTGAGCAGGCGTTGCAGGTTGCATGGGTGGCTCAAGATGGCTCGTCGGGCGGCTGCGAGTGCATCACAATCTACAAGTAGATGTTTCAAGCTGATTGCCACTTGATGGCAATAGGGGCATGGTGGTGCATCCGGTCCCATGTCTACGTCCATTAGGTGGTTGTGAGTTATCCACGTGTGTCCCGTGCATGGACGATCAATGAACACTTGGTCTCTCCTATTAGAAAACCTGGTGTCCCACTCTCCTACGGATGGTTTAACTGCAAGCATCTTTTGTCCACTCTGTTGCCAAGAGTCGTTCCATCGTGATGTCATACGTGAGTTGATGACTGGAAACCAGTCTCGGTAATGCATAGAAATGAATTGTTCTTGCTGGGTAGACACCCGTTTATCGAGGGAGTCTGCGCGTTCGTTTCCTCTTATTCCCGCGTATCCAGGGATCCAACAGAACTCGACCGACGGGCTCGTCTCGGACATCGTGAATATGTCGTGTTGCATTTTTCTAAGGACAAGGGGATCAAAGTGCAGAGTTTTCAGCTGGGTGAGCACACTCAGACTATCGGAAAATATAACACTTTTGGGGTGGCGGTAGCTTTTTGTAATGGAGATGGCCCGTTCGAGAGCGTGTAGCCCTGCAGAGAATATAGAGGCCTCATGGGGTAGGGTGGCCGAACGCTAGGTCCCTTCGCCTACAACGGCCACTCCCTTTCCGTCTGATGTTTTTGAGCCGTCAGTGTATATCTGGCAGTGCTCAGAGTACTGTTCATCGAGTGCATTAACTCTTTACTCTCTCGTACGCGCTAGTACGCGAATATGCCTCAATTGAATTATGTACTGACTTCATTTTGACAAAACTAATATTTTCGCACGCGAGGCCGTGCGGACTTATCTGAATCAACGACGGTCGCGCCCTACGGGGAGCCTATTGTGACTCACGTTGAGGCTGTGGTGGAAATAAGGCCCAAATCAAAAAAATCTCGGTGGTACGTGTTGGTTGGGGTTGTTGCTTTGGGGTACGTCAGCAAATCTAGGTTGGCCAGTAGTGGGCTGATCATCCACGTTGGTGTGTTGATTTGAAGAATTCAATAGGAGAACGAGGGCTTGATCGCTTTGCGTCTGATGTTCAGCGAGGTCAATAAGTTATCCACGCGTAAAGAAAAGGGTGAGCATATGTTCTTCTTAGCCGCAAAGAGACGTTTTTCAAGATTGTTGGTGAGGTCACTGAGTGCTGGGCTATTGATGTAGCTCCTTGTCTTGAAATAGTACTGTAGTGAGAGTTTGTCTCCGGAGCGGAAGAGGAAGCTCGTTAGCAAGCACGTTCAGGGATTCGATGGGTGTGGAACGGAACGCACCGGTTGTGATACGCAGGGCGTTATTTACTATGATGGAGAGAGGTTCTAGGGTGGTTTTGGCTGCTGAACCGAAACAATTGCTCCATAGTCAATGCGTGGACGTATAAATGTTCTGAATAACGTCATGCCGGTGTCCGTATCAGCTCCGAATTTCAAAGATGTTACAGAGAGGATAAGTCCGGTCGCTTTTTTGCAGCGAGTCTACAAGGCTGCGATATGAGGTCGCCATGTGAGTTTTGGGTCCCACACAAGACCGAGAAATTTTATTGATTCCTCGTATACTAGCGGAGTCTTGTTTAGCGTTAGGGCTGGTTTTAGGTGTAAACTGCGCACGAGAGTGAAGTGCATACTTTTCGTTTTGGAGGGCAAGAATCGGAATCTGTTTAAGGAGGCCAAGTTCCCGACTAGGTTTAGATATTTCTGGAGTTCCTGTTGAATTGTTAAGAGGCTAGGGTGCTTTTAGCTTATTTGCAAGTCGTCTACGTATAGTAATGAAAGCAATCTTCTGTCGCGCGGGAGAATGTATGCTATCTGGTCGATTTTGAGTATAAAAAGAGTGACACTGAAGACGCTTCCTTGGGGGACGCCCATTTATTGCGGATAGGATGGTGACAGGGTGTCGCCGACCTCAACCCTGATGGTGCGATTTTGTAGGAATTGGTGGATATAACGAGTTAAGTGGCCTCTCGGCCCTTTGCGGTGGAGATCCTTCATGATGCCTCATTTCCAGGTAGTATTGTATGCTTTTTCCAAGTCGAAAAAATTGAAACCACGTGTTCTCCTCGGACAAATGCCTATCTAATGTTAGATTTCAGTCTTACAAGGTGGTCTGTCGTAGAGTGGTGCTTGCGGTCGCAACACTGGATGCTGTTTAGGCCTGAATGTATATCAAGGTAGTCGACAAGACACGTATTTATCATTCTTTCCATGATCTTGCTGAGAACGTTGGTAAGAGCGATGGAGCGGTAGTTATGTGGGTCACCGTGGAATTTCCCGGGCTTGGGTATTGTGATAATTAGTTTGAGTACAGAGTTGAACACTTTTAATAAGTGCTCACGGGCGCCATCTGGGAGATTTTTGATCATGTTGATGTGTACCCGGTCTGGCCTAGGTGAAGTTTCACGTGTATGGTCTTGTGCGATATGTAGTTCGTGGAGAGAGAAAGGTTTGTTGTAGGCCTTGTCGTTTCTAGAAGTTAAGTCAAGGTGTTCCGCTTTCTCACAAGTTCCTCTCCTGTTGGGAAGCAGCCGTGTATTTTGTTGATGGCGAAATCTGGCTAAACGTCTGAGCTAGATTATTTGCGATTTCCACGTGGGAATAATAAGTTCTGCCTCCGTCAGAAAGGATGTTGATAGGTCGTTGGGGTTTTCCCTGAATACGTCGATTTTTTTCCCACACATGGGCGAGGAGGGTGTTTCGATTATTAGTATTGACTAATTGAGCCCAGCTTTCACGTTTCTTCTCCACCGAGAGTTTTCGGTATACAGCAGATGCCCTTTTCCACGCTACTCGGTTCCTGTGGGACCGTGCGCGTCGGTGGGCATGGTGTAGCTTTTCACGCTTATCTCTTGCTTTTTGCACTTCTCGGCACCACCATGGCTTCGGAAAGAAGGTTGAAGTGGCATATTGGGGAATGCTTGCCTCGGCTGCGGCTTGAAACTTTTAGTATACTTGGGCGATTTCGTGTTCCGAAACGTTTTCGGGGATGTTGTCCATTTCACTCCACGTGATGTGCGCTGAGTAATCCACCCAGCTGGCTTTCCGGTAGTTGAATCGAAGTGTTAAACGAACAGTGTAGTTTCACTATATGTAATTCGGCCCCGACCTAAACAGTGTAGTTTCACTGTATAGGTCGGGGCCCGAATAGATTCTTCTAGCTAGGGGCTTGAATATACTGTGTGTTTACCAAGATGTCAATAAAATTATTGTTATTATTATTATTATTATTACCTTATGTTTATTCGGCCCCGACCTACTGCCGAGCCCCCCGTGTCGTATTCATATTCAATGTATTTTCATTTAACGTATTTCGGCCCGCACTGTCATAAACTTGATAGTGTCTTAGAGACGGTCCGTCTAACAAGGAACTGACCGCTGATAGCCTGTGTCTGCAGCCTTCCTCCTACAATTCAAACTGTCACCTTAGGTGCTAAAGTATCAAATGTAATTGCGCGGACAGACGCTAAACTTCTAATATGGTGTGTCTGCCCGGCCTGGTCGCCACATGTTCGTGGCCCCGTGACCTCCAGAGAACGGTCCCTTCTTGGATCGGATCCCAAGATAGGCACAGCCGTCTGGCTTTCCAAAACTCCCCAATGTGTTCTGGCCTATTTCCCCCAGTATATAAGCTCTGCATGTTGCTGAGCCCTCAGACTAAAACTTGAGGCTGGGCCAGACAACCCCACCTCATCGTCTCCATGTCTCTATCAGATATTTGCGTCTATCCTTCCGTAGCAGCACTCACCCTCTCTCCAACTTGTCCACCTTGTCTGACTAGCAATAGCGATCTGAGCTAAAAGAACCTAAGAACTCCACCCTATAATTCCTAATCAGCCTGATCGAATAAACAACACTTAAGTTCCAGCGCTGTATTTTTTATAGCAACCACGAAACAGGAAAATAGGGGACGAGTTTTACACATGGCGCTGTAGACAGGATTCATCGTGTCGACAACTATTTGGATAGCTATGAAACGACGGTACCCACTCTAGTAACCCCGACACACCAAAGACTATCTCAAAGGACATCCTGATAAACAGTAGTTCTTGTGGGGCAGGGTTTCTTGGTTGGTTGGTAAGAAGCGATATGATGACTGGGTAATGGTCGCTGTCGTGTGTTGAAGGCAAAACTCCCCAAACGAGTTGGGGTGCTAGAGTGTGGAGGCATATGGATAAATCGATGGCAGTTTCGCTTTCGGGGGTGGGTCGGGTGGGTTGCCCGTCGTTGAGAAGGACCAGGCTGACAGTGTTTATGGTGTTAGTCATTATCACTCCCCTGGGGTCTGTTTTCACTCATCCTCGTGTTTAGCTGTTAAAGTCTCTAAGGAGGAGCACTGATGTGGGCAGTTAGTTTAGCAATTCGGTCAATAGTGCTTCCGAGAGGTCGTGGCTTCTTGATGAGTAGATGGATACCACTGTTATTGGCTTTGAGATGCATATCTTTACGGCGATAGCTTGGAGTTCTGTCCTCAGGGGAAGGCGGAGGTGAGGTACACTTTGGTGGGTCATAAGTGTCACTTCGCCGTGGGCAGTCACGTTGGTGAGGCCTTTGCGGCGGTGTATGATATATTGGGGGATTCTGAGGGTGGTGGTCTCTCGGAGTTTGATCTCTTGGAGGCCAATCACCAAAAGTTTATGGGTGGCGATTAAGGATAGTAATTCGTCTTTCATGTTTCCGAGTCCCTGGCAGTTCCACTGGAGTATTTTGGTGTTTATTTTGAAGGCTGTTTGCACTCTGACCTTGATGATCTTGAGTGGTGGGGTATTTTGCTGGAGCTTTTGTGGTGCTCGCATTTTTGAGTTTGCCCAGGGGTTCCGGGTTGGAAGTGTTCACGGGAGTGTCTGCCTTCGGTGGAAGGTGGTCTGCTTTGGTTGCTGCGGTCGCGGCTGCGAGTGCTTTTGTGGGAAGACGGGGGTGTGTGCTTTTTGTGTTGGCTGTGTGAGTGAGTGCGCTTTTCTTCTGTGGTAGCCTTTTTTTATCTGTACGGGTGGTTGTGTGGAGTGCGAGGTATTTGGGCCAGATAAGATGACTGGTTATGCAGAGGTCTCGCGTATGAGCTCTTCAAGATGAGCGCTGTCAGCGAGGCCGTGATCGTTCTCGCTGATGTAGTGTTAGTAAGAGGGGTTGTAAGTTAACGGGAGATCTTGTCCCTCGCAGTGGTTTTCCACAAATGGAGCCGCATTTGAGACAGGTGGAGGTAGTTCTGGGTTTTGGGCCGTTATTTGAGGGTTGTTACTGATCTTTTTGCTCAGTGGCGCCTGTATATCGGAGGTTTCCTCATCTCGAGCATGAAAAACTTACTGATGGATTGCAACTCACCCGCGGCAGCCCGACGAGCGTTCCTAAATCCCCCGTGCAACCTTCAAAGCCTACTCACGGACCCAACCTACCGTGAAAAGCTCATCGCTTTCGGAAAACACACCGGACTATACAAAGCTGTCTAAACCTAAAACACCTGTGCAAGTGAGGTGGTCTCTCCACCCCATTACACACAGAAATAACAATACATTTTATGAAGACACGCGTTAACTCTTTACTCTCTCGTATGCGCTAGTACGCGAATATGCCACAATTGAAATATGTACTGACTTCATCTTGACATGACTGATACTTTCGCACGCGAGGCCATGCGAACTTACCTGAATCGCGCCCGTCGGGGAAGCCTATTATGACTCACGTTGAGGCTCCGGTGGAAATGAGGCTCAAATCAAATCAAATCCTCATCTCTTTGCCTTTTCGTTTTTTAGTAGCGAGCCTTGCTGCGTGGTCGACTGCGGGGCATGCATCCATCTCGTTGTCCTCCTGGTCTTTGCATAAATGATTTCTAGAACTGTGCGTCTCCTGTGCGGGAGCGGTCACTGGGCTGAGTGAGGAGGCACTGCAGCCAAGTAGAAGTGTTGGGGTCTTGATACGATGTTGTTCTGATGATGTGTGGATGTCGTAGGGGAAGTTTGGTTAGCTTGTCGATTTGAATGCTTTGGCATAATTGAGGCGGTTTGGGTTATTGTCTTTCCAGATTTGGATAGCTTGTTTCCGTGTAACTCTGCGTTCGTTTCGTGTGGCTGTTATTTCTTTTTGGTCCATGTGTACTGGGCAGTCGCAGTCGCCTGCCTGATGGAAACATGAGCAGTGGTAGCATTTAGGGTGGCGGACTGTGCAGTATTTTCTGTCGTGCTCACCAGCGCACTTCTTGCAACGTTCGGGTATATGTGGCTGGCAGTATGCGATGACGTGGCCGTATTCAAGGCATTTGTTGCACGTTGAGGGCCTTGTTGCAACTGGGTAGGTTTTGGTTCTTCCTTGTTCACCCGGGATTACTATGAATTCCCATGCGTCGCGTCCTGGGAAAGTAATTTGATTTGCAGTAGAACTTGCGTTACGTGATTTTATCCGTGTGGCTTGACGGACTTCGGTGACTCCGTAATCTTCAGCTAGACCTTCGACGAAAGCAATGAGGTCGGTTGTAGGCGTTTAACGGGAGGTGTATATGATTCGTTCGGTGTCGTTGAAGGACGGATGTATTTCAACTGTAACTTTGCGTTTGTTTATGTGGGTAATCATTTGTATAGCGTTACTTTGCTCACGTTCTATGACGTAGGCCAGATATTTTCTTTCCCTGTCGTTGTATTTATTTTGGTTTTTCTCCTAGTTGTTCGGTGAGTGACCATCATTATAAATGGGTTATTTGAAAAGATAGCTATGCTTGCACCACTGTTGTTGAACGTTGTGAGGAAGTGGGTGGAAAATGGTGCCGATCTTCTCTCCCGGGTAGGAGGGTCGTTTTGGGAAAAGCGCATCGAGACAACAGTCTCTCGCGTAGCCCGACCCCGTGATCTGTCTGGTATTAAAGGATCGTTCTTTTTTTCTCTTCCTCTGGGCAGTTTCTGTGTCCGGTGTGGTGTCCATCTACTTTGCAATAAAAACAGTGCTTTTCCTCGGACTGGTATGACTGGGGCTCTTCCCGTTTCTCGTGGTCGTCCTGGAAGCAGTATGAGCTTCTTTGTTTACCTTTACAGTTTCCTCTCGTGTGTTCCTATTTCTGGCATTTATAACATCGCATCAGACGTCTCTCAAATGGTGTAACCTTGGGTTTGGTGGCACAGAGGGGAATGTCTAGAAACTTTGGTGGAGTAGGACAGTTGAATTTTAGTGTTAGGGCTGTGGTAGTCTCTCTCCTTGGTGTGATCCTTGGTGCGACTTTTGTTACACACCTTACATATCGGTTTATATATATTTATGTATAGTCGCTGCTCTCATTGACTACGGGCCCTGGGTAGGATTCCAAACATATTACTGTGAGTGTAGGATGGGTTTCGTTGTACTAAATGACTCCGTCGTGTTGATATCTACATTGAAATCTAGTTTTAAATCTGTACGTTTTGTGTATTTCTTATACTGGCACGAGAACCGTTGTAAGTGTAAGCCATTTGTGCCTGTCAATCAAGTGAAGACGTCAGCATTTCTTGTGTCGGTTAGGATAACGTCTGCCTCGGGTTAGTTTACTTGGACGAGAGCCTTCGTAAGTGTATACCATTTGTGCCTGTACAAGTGGAGAGGTCAGCATTTCTGTGCCTGCTGTAGGATTGCATGCAGGTCATGTGTTTCTTTAAAAAACAGCTGAAATAATTTTGGTGCCAATGGGAAACCAGTAAGCCCGGGGACACGCCCTCCGGCAGTTAGCAAACGGTAGAGCTGTTCTCATTGGACAATCCCAATCGCAGACCTTAACGCGAGGAGCCTCCCCCTGTTTTGTAAGATTTTGAGTGATTGGGAACAGTCAGCCAGGGGGGGAGCGGACTAAAGCTGATGAACACGGGCGGCCTCCGCAGAAGGACCTGAAGTTGAGTATTAGTGTGGGACTTCTTGATACATTTAGAGTAAAGTATGATAGAATTTCACTGACTCGTTGATTAAAGAACAGTAGCAATTGTGAGTGTTTTATTTGTCTTTGTTACCCAAATTATTCATTAGGAGGTCGATAGTAAGGAGCTCACTACATTTGGTGGCAGCGCAGTGAGATGATACTCGTGACCGATACTTAGAAGTAATTGTCTCGTTTTGTAAACTATTAGTATCATCCCCGGTCCCTCGCCTCATAACGCCTCATAACCAGCTGCCAGTAAATTAATAAAACTTTTTAAATTGTCAGCGAATACGATGTATTAATTTATGGTTTGGTAGCATTTTTTACCATTTCGTGTATTGTTCTACTTTGTGTAGTGCTCCATTCTGTGTATTGTTCCATTTCATGTATTGCTCCATTCCGTCCATTGTTCCATTTTGTGTATTGTTCCATTTCGTGCATAGTGTGTGAAAATTATATTTTGTAAGTGTTAAAAAAAATGGTGGAGGAATTGTCCCTTCCATTTGCTGTCGAGATATCTCTTTAAACAAAAATTACTTTAACGAGTTCAAATTCACAACCGCCGAGTTGAAACATAAATAAAGACCAAAATGTCAAACAGTCCTTGTCTAGGTCATCATGACACGTTACCCTTTCATGACGGGACTGGAGACGTAGTACATTTTTTTAAAACACTGTCATGTGTCTCATTAGAAACGGATGATGAAGCTCTTCAACTTAAATACCTGAAATGTAGCCTAAAGAAGCCAGTATGGGACAAGTATATTCTGTACCTGAGCGAGTTGGAAACCATTGCTAACTTGAGTGAGTGGCTCAAAAAACAATACGGCACTTCTATGCGCCGTCATGTCGCTATGGAAAAATACTGTCAATGAAACAAAAACCTGACGAGTGTGTATCTAGCTTCAACACTCGTTTACTAACGAGCTGGCAGGATTTGCACGGTGATTGTTGGAAGATCAGTGACCCAAAAGCTCAAAGCATTTTCTTAGGGATTCTGTTTTCAAACATAAAATCTCAGCTGTCACAAAATATTTCATCGGACTTCGAACCAGACACAGTGGATGATTTCGTAAGAAAAATGAGGCGAATCGGAAGCGAGACGCTCAATGAGAGCAAGGACGTACAATTTCAGGAACGTACTGTGAGCAGCAAATAAGCGTTTGCCCGGCCTATATACATGCATAACACTGCCTCAAACTTTGTTTCCCGCACTCGGTACTCAAAACCGACAGGACGACCTCTACCGTATAACGTGCCACCATCCCGTCGTGACTGTACCTGCTTTGAAGTTCATAGCAATAACTACTTGAGTTGCACTTGAGTTGCCCGTTTGATTAAAAAATCTTGGAGCGACCTCTCGAAATCTTGCCCCCTTAATTGCGTTACCCGTTGATGACGTGACGATGATGTGTTTTGTTGACAGTGGTTCTGGCGTGACACTCATCAAGTCCAGTATCGCTCACAAATTGATCGAAACTGGAGCAACAATGCGATCCTGTGCAAAGACTCTGCGTGCAGTTAATGGCAAATAGTTAGAAACTGAAGGAGTAATTGATATTAATTTCCGTTTTTCCCAACAATAAAATTTAGCATGCAGTAATCGTTTGTCAAAATGTCGAATTCACAGGTGCATTACTGCTAGGTAAAGATTTTTTGCAGAGAACGTCGGCACAAATAAAAATCTTTCCAGACCGTTCAGGTTGCGCTTCAATTACGGATTTAATTATCGTTTTGTAGGTACTAATTACGATCCTCCAACAATGAGCGTAGTGCGAGCATCAAAAGTTGAAAAATCTTTCAGTGTCTGCAAAGCTCCTAATGATTTGAATGTCGAAGTTGGCGTTGCAGTATTCGCTCGTGTCAAGGTACCCCTGCATATGAACGAAAAACAGTTGTTGTCTCCCAGAGCAAAAATTTTCATGATTTGATGATCCCTCGATGTCTTGCGATTGTTGAAGAAGGTCAAGTACCGACTATTTTCATTAATTGTAGTGAGAAGAATGTTAAAGTTGCTCCCAGTACCATTGTAGTAACGATAAAACTGTCTCTCGAAGAAAATAACAGTGAAACGATTAGACTCGTGGAAATTGACTCAGATGGTAACTTAAAAATAAATTTTGCTAAAATTAACAGTCGACATTCACTGCAAAAACTCAAAACTGATTGACAGTAAAAACAAATGGAATGACCCTATTTTTGATGAGGTTTTGGATGACGTAGATTTGAAACATTTGCTTTTGACACAGCGAGCCTCCGTTGCTAATTTCATTAACAGTCACAGGGATGCCATTGCCGTGGGAGATGAATTAGAGCATGTCAAAAATTTCAAAGCTCACATCGACGTGCAACAGCACACACCTATTTGCACTCCTCAGTACCGCATCCCTCACTCCACAAGACAAACGATCAAAACGCACGTCAAAAAGATGCTCAGTCAAGGGGTTATCGAACCCTGTGCGTCACCGTGGAGCAGCCCAGTTCTGCTAATTAAAAGGAAAGATGGTGATTTACGCTTCGTAACCGATTATCGTCAGGTGAACGTAGAGACTTTAGAGTCGTTGTCAGGCGCCACAGTCTTCACCATCCTTGACATGAAGTCTAGTTTCTTCACCATCCTTGACATAACTGCCTTTCGAACTAATACTGACGCGTATCGATTCCTAAGAACTCCGTTTGGTATGATTAATTCGCCCAGTGTGTACCAAAGAGTGTGCAATCTTGCCTACAGTAAATACCTGGCCAAATTCTTGTACAGTTATGTTGACAACATTGTAATTTTTTCGAGCACCTTTGAGGAACATATGATTCATCTGGCAGAAATTTTCAATCAGATCGAGTCATGGGGTTCCAAACTGGGGTTGAAGAAATGTCAATTCGTCTCTAGCTCGGTAAAATATTTGGGACATCTTGTCGATAACACGGGCATTCAGCGTGACCCAAAAAAGGTGAGCGCGCTCTCTGACGTGCCACGCCCTCAAACTGTGAAGCAGGTGAGGCGGTTCCTCGGGGCAACAGGTTATTACCGAAAGATCATTAGAGACTATGCGCACGTCTCCGCCCCACTCACTGCTTTAACAAAAAAGAATGCAAAATTTGCTTGGACCGGTGAGCAACAAAAGGCTTACGATACATTAAAAAATCAACTTGTTACCTCACCCATTTTAAAATACCCTGATTATTCTATAACTTTTGTATTGCACACTGACAGCTCAAAAGTTGCGATTGGAGCAGTGTTAAATCAACAACATCCCAATAGCGAATTACCAATTGCGTTTTTCAGTTGAAAACTGCGTGTGCCAGAGCTTAATAATTCAGTAACCGAGCAGGAAGCACTTGCCATTCACGAAGTCATTAAATTTTCCAATCCTTATCTGTACGGCTATAAGTTCGGAGTGGTTACTGATCACGCTCCCTTGCGATATATCTTTAAACACAAAACATCTGTCCCTCGAATTGCCAGATGGGCGCTGTTGCTGACCGAGTATGACTATACGATCCGGTTCAAAAATGGAGAAACTCATGTTGTTCCCGACTTGTCCCGGGCGCCCATGGAAAGCGATAACGAAGTCCGAGCCAAAAAAGCCGTTACTTGCGCTGTCTTTGTTGATGACGGACCAGAGAGCAGCGCAGACCTGCCCCTCGACCGATCACTGATCAGACAAGAGCAATTAGCTGACCCGTTCTGGGGAAAAGTGGTGAAATTCCTGGATGGAGACCAGTCAGATCTCCCAAATCGGGTGGTGCCGAGGAATACTTCATGGACGATGGCATACTGTGTCGTCTCCCTCGATTTAATAGACGACACGGCAGACTCAACATTCAAACGGTAGTTCCCAGGAAACTCGAGCCAATTGCGTTAAGACTTTCCCACGATTCCAAGGTATCCGCTCACATTGGTTTCCTCCGAACCGTGGAAAGAGGTCGCGACCGATTCTTTTGGTTTAACATGACATCCGATACCAAGCGCTACGTTCGTGAATGCCTTCCTAGTCAGAAACACAAATGGCAAGGTCAAATGAAAGCTCCACTTGGTGAATTCCCACTGGTTAGTTTTTTTTAAAGGGGCCCGAAGGCCCCGGGAAGATGCCTCCACCATTTATTTCCTAAGGCCCCCAAAGAGTAGGGAGACCCCTGGCCCCAACACTCGCCAGAAGTTGTGGCATCCAACCATACTACTACCGCCTCCAGCCCTGCTGGAGTAACGGCCTACCCCCTCTACCTTAACAAAGATCCGATCTATAACTCCCCGAATTGATAGGCTTACATG
>SDVV010019544.1:0-13508 GCA_016164225.1 Gammarus roeselii | reverse complement strand
TATATATATGCTGGCACACAATATGCTAAAGATTGCTAAAACTACAGAGTCAAGTGGATAGATTTGATATGAATAAAGCTTAAATCAATGGAGAAATACCTAACATAAGTATGAAAACGGGGGAGAGAAATAATCTTTGGATAGATTAGATTAGGATGAGTTAGGTTTACTATCATTATCAAAAACCATTCGTAAAAAATGCTATAGTGGATATTGTGAATGCTCAAAATAAGACAGATATTCTGAATTGGAATGCAATCTCATAACAGAGCCTCCTGAATTAATCAATAACTTCTAAGTGTATAAACTGCAAACGTCATACAACCATTTATAAGAGTAAGAGATGCGGGATTAAGCATCTAGTAAAGACATGCGAGCGGATAACATAATTGAGATGTACATTAAACTATTGAAGAATTTTAACACTAACACTCTACACAAAACTGATAACCCATCAAAACATAAAACAACACCTATAAAATAGCTAAATAAGATTCTCTACTCTACACTAAACGACAATGATTAACTATTATATACGGTGTATCTTACCACACCCAGATGATAAATCCTACTCCAATATCCTACGTGATCTGGTTCATGACTAAGATCATATACTAACATATAGATCATACCAAAAGATCTGACATTTAACACTGAGTTAATGCGAATAATGTTATTTTTACTACGAGACCGGTTCAAATCTATAACAAATTCCTAGACCTAACTTATGCTATGCCTCTAGCAGGACAAAAATCCAAGCCCACTTTGTCATAACAACGAGCTCTACAATGCTTTAATAGGTCACTTCTCAGCAATCTACCACTGATATATAACAAATTTAGATGTAACACCCAGTCACGTACTTCAGACATACCTTTCATCTGTTTAACCCATCGTTTCTGAACAACATCGAGCAAAGTCACATCCTGGATTTAACCATGAGTCTATACACACGTACAGTGGTCAAGAATGAAGCTGACATAAGTCTCAAAGTGTGCGGCTATAAAAAGCTAGGCTTCTGTTCACTGATGACTTAAGTAAACCACTGCAACGAGGAGCAGCTTGTCGGATAATCTCTCTATCAAATCCATGGAACTTAAGACCGACGTCCACAAGAACTTTCAAAATCACGTTGAACTTGGACGAAGTCCTAATGACCGCCAATTAGTGTAAGCCACCCCTGCACCAGGACCCCCTACCATCCAGTAAATCGTCTTCTAAAACGTTACACTATACGCTTGCTAGGGTTCAATTACGAAAATTCCACAAAGATGCAGTACAGACTTACACCTCTTAAACATACATTCCTCTCATTATCGTGGAAAAAAAAACACAACAACAATACAATAGTTAAATAAGATGCTCTACTCAGCTATAATTCACATTAAAACTGTAATACACTACGGGTATCAATCACAGTGAATAGGTCTACCTACACAAATAGGCATAAACAGAATGAGGTTTTTGTGTAGGGGACTCTCTAACTCCTCCTAAATATTGAAGAATGGTCCTAAAATAAACATACAATAACCTAACAGCAAGACCGAGTTTGTTACAGATGGGATCTTCTATATCTATAATAAACATGTCAAATATTGTATCAGGATAGAAGAAGATATACAAACACTAAAAATAAACAACATGTAACTAAATGTTACCTGAAATGATGTTCTATATTGCAGCTACAAACGTAATATTCATAAAATAGTATGAAAACCCAATACCCTTCATCGAAGACGGAAACTGTTCTGAGAACGTACGAACTGAGCGAAAATATTCTAAACGCTCGAGTCATACCAAAGCAAGAAGATTAATTCTCTACCATACCCAAAAACATATATCAAAATCCGTGACGAATAAGAAAAAAGTAGCATGTAACCAAATAAATAACTAATATGAATAAGATACCAATACATGCGGGCAACATAACCGAAGCCTATAGTAAATGATGTGGAATACTTTTACACATACACGCTACGGTACATACAAAAATCTGATGAAATTAGCCTCAACTGAATCCAGAACAGGGTTAAATTAGCATCTCTTTAACTAAAGTAACCATGGCTTAGTCGTAACAGAATGCGATATATACATATAAAAATACTACAATGATTCAACAACCTATCAATTATGCCTGAAATAGTGTGGAAGATGCAGACCTGAAATATCCTAAGATTTTTGTAACTGTGTGAGATAACTATTCAAAATTCCGCAAACGATACAAATTCAACATAGATCAGCTGATCATTACTAAGTATACATAACATAATATAATAACTTACAATAAATCCACATCGTTCAGCTTCTCTCGCTATTGGAACATCACGATAATGGAATACCGATATATCTGGTTAAAAACTGTATAATGCGGTATGGAGTATACAGAATCTCGTAACGAAGCTACAGCATCCTAAGAAATATATACATTAACCCACAAACTGCCAAACAAATAAACCATACTATTCCTATAGATAGTGAATACATGTGAAATAAATAGATGGAAAACACAGAACATAGCCTATAATCAATATCAAACTGGTATCAAGCATCCCACCGCTAAAAAACTTCACCAAACAACCTCCGAATGAGTCAAATATACCACAACTAGATAAAAAAGCAAAAATATATGTACAGAAATATGTAACGAAACATATACTCAAACATAGCAAACATGATAATGATATATGTTATAAGACAAAGAATAGGTAAGAGCAATCTCACCTAATTTTCCAGGATCGCATCCAAGGGCAGTTAAGGCCAAGTTTACCCCAATAGTACCTTCCAAAGAAGAAAAAACATGTATTTAAATACAATATATATAAAAATACACTAAAAGCTAAAATGTTCACAATATATAAAATGACAATCTAGGCCGCAAGCCTTCTTGCCGCCCCGCCTTCGCGTACCCCGTTAGGCTCCGTCCACCTTCGCTGGTGAGTCAAAGGTTGCAGCATTGCGCCCTACACCCGCCCATCGCTAACTAACCCCTATCTATAATCCTTTACTAATCCGCGTTACGCACCCATTATAGCTACTCTTGTACAGCAGAGAAAATTAATGAAATCCGGTCGTCGCCAACCAGTGTGATGTCCGCCTATTACTTAGATTCTATAAGCCCCATGAAATATACGAATATAACCAGTGTATATTTTTAATTGTTTGTACAAGATAATCCTTATCATGTCAGAAACCATCGTCAGCATCGTTAACAAAATCGAAACGTGATAAATTTGGGTAACTCATGCTGATTTGAACTCGTAGGCGCCCCGGACAGCGCTTCGAATTAAAGGGGACTCCTAATAGTGACGTCGTCTGTGTCCGAGTCTGCGCGGGCTCTTCGACCTCTGAGTTCCTTGACAATCACGTAGCTCAATCGGAGGGCGATGAACTCTTATCTCCAGAGGTCAAGAGTTCAATCGGAATGCGTTGAACTCATATCTCCAGATTTCAAGAGTTCAATTAGAAGGCGTTGAACTCTTATCTCCAGAGTTCAAGAGTTCAATCGGAAGGCGTTGAACTCTTATCTCCAGATTTCATGAGTTCGATCTGAGGGCGTTGAACTCTTATCTCCAGATTTCAAGAGTTCGATTGGGAGGCGTTGAACTCTGGGAAGCTAAGAATGTTATTGTTTTCAGGAGTTATTGCAGAAGGAATTGACACCCTCGTGGGAAAAAGAATACGCTTTGTCTAGATGTAAACCGAGATATCCAATAGTGCAGAGCTACTCGTGTGTTTTGTAAGGCTGGTGACCGGCAAGAGACTTTGGCAAAGCGCCTGAAGAGCCGATCGTATTTTTCCACGAAATTTCTCTTGAAGCTCGGAACTAGTTATGATTGCTATAACCCCAGGAGGATTTTGGTAGAAATTCCAGTGAATGACTGATGTAGTAAACACGCGTTAACTGTTTTGCTTTTCTGCAGTTGTAGCTGTTATTTATTTGATTCATCGAACAAATCATGATTTTTCGGGGTATGTGTAGGAAGTCCATGTATTCAGCCAGGGGAGCTTGCCGCATTTTACGCCTCAATGTCCACGAGCGCATACGCGCATGCGTGCGTCGTCACCGTACTGCGGATCCAGTGTGTCATAAAAGAATTTTTAGACTTGTACTCTAACTATTTTTCGGACCTGATGAGATATATATCTACGATACATTAGGTAGCTGTGTACAACTTCAAAATGCTTAATATCTATCACATTTTCAATGCAAGGCAAAAGGCGTTGTAGTGCATTTCGACGCAAGGTATGTTGCATATCTGCAATTTCTTCATCGTACAGGGGATGATTTTGGGGTAGTTGGAGAACATCATTTAATCAGCCAGGGGAGCTTGGCACATTTCCGCCTCAATATCGGTCATACCTTTGAACTGGAATAATTGCCATCACATTTTCAAAGTAGTGCAAGAGGCGTTGTATTGCACTTGAGTGTTAGTGACACCATACTTTCTTTTACGCTCGCAACTTATTGAGCACTGTCTATCTCATTTGATTGGAAGCTTAGGTCCGGTCCACTCGGTTCTATCAATAAGCCCATTACATCCTTAGAGCTAGTATTTCCTTGTTCATTTTTAGGATTAGCAAATTCAAGATATTCCTGGCCTTTGAGATGCTGCCAAAACCCGAATGTGGAGCTTTATTTGCTTACTTTTATCTCCGCACTGCAAATAACACTTACCCCGTCTTCTCCTTTTTGTTAAAATACTCCCATATCAAACTGGGCGACATTCTTCTTCTCCGGAAGCGGACCGCTATCTGAATGAGTACAGATATGAGTCCAATTTATACATACATTATCGTTTGCACATATATTGGCACCATGTAGGCATTTACACACATTTTGTGCAGAAGGGTTACCATAAACTGCCAGATGCAATAATACCTAGGCAACCTAACCTAACCTAACCTATAGAACAACATCCCTTGCTTTTGTTACAAGTTATTTAATGTTTATCATCTCCACGGTATGTTATGTTAAAAGAACTAATCATCCTGTCGTAACCTAACCAATTGTATCCAAGAAATTACATATTTTTCAATCGACTTTTCATGCTTACCTACTGCGTAAATGTGCATGCTTCTATCTACAAAACAAGCCTTCGACCTGACATTCTTAGTCAAAATAGTGTCATTACAACAATATTGCATGCCAGCAGACGTGGCCTCTCCTTTGTCAATGGAGTATTCTCCCATTGTGTCACATCATTATATTTCTGCTGCTGTGTTTGTTTACAATGCTTTGAATCAGTTAACTTTCATTGTGAAAGATTTTTTTCATAAGAAATTACCATATGTATAATCTTCGTAACAGAAGTGATTTTCAGATTCACCGTAACTCATTAACACAGTCGCAACAATTTTGTTAAGAATTGTACTGCTAAAACCTGGTACTCGATAGTCATAGATATAAGGACGAGAAACAGTATAGCTACTTCCAAACGGAAAACTAAATTTATACCTGTTTGAACTTCTGTGTGCAGAAATTTTTGAGATGTTATTTGGTTCCGCTGTTCAATTTGCAGTGTCAACTATTTGTGAATCATCAGTTTAATTTTATATATACTTACATTGCATTTCTTTCCCGTTCCATAGACTCCAATTTCTTGTTATCTCGTTCATGTAGAAACCAGTTTGATTATTTTATCATCAATTATGACTCATTGAAATGTTTTTCTCCTACTCATTCGTGAAATGTCATGCTAACCATAGAGCTAGTATCGAAATTTGTGTTTTCGTGCGCTAAACAATGTGTGAGTAGTGTAACATATAACTCCATGTTCATGTTGAACATTTTCTACTCTCATTTTTTATATTAAATATCAGTTGAAACAGTATTTTCATGATTGGACAATGTCTTTCAACAATGGCGATCGGTTGGCGGGATGTAGTGGTAAACTTGCTTCCCAACCAAAGTTATTAATTAACAATCTTCAGTAGAGCTGAAAAGTATTTTTTTTAAACGAGGGACGTTGAGGCCTCTGGGAAAAAAAGGCCTGATCAAATTGAGAACAAAGCTGATCATAGAACAAATATTACCAGAATAAAAGTTCAACACAATCGCATAGAGCTATGTGGATGTGAAAAAAACATTGAGGGGGAAGAACTCGTACAAAATTATGTAGACATGAGCAGCGTCGCTCTACTGTGACCTACCGTCTTGTATTCCTGCAACCCGAACTGCATCCGAAATACATTGGGCAAATTTTAGCAAATCGGACTTGAACCATATACTTTTTCGAATATTTTTACTCCAATCAAATGTGTAATATTTGAATCTCACATATGCCTGAAACACCGTTACCTTCACAAAATATTTGATTTATTACATCTGAGTGATCAACTCACAAAACACTCGTCTCAACCAATCCCTCCAGTTGGACAGGTTAGAAAATTAAATTACATACAAGAACATCCATTTGTTTCGAGGCTTGTATAAATCTATTACCAATCTTTTAATGAAACCTTACTCGATGAATTATAAACTGCAGTGGGTATTGAATTCGCAATACGTTTGTACAACATTTGTTCGTTGTCTAATCGTCCTGGCACTGCCATTCGGCAAGCGTCATATAAAGGGATACATTTGGACCCGCCAGTCTGAGGGATAACACTGACACTACATGACTTGCCATACGGGGCGATAAGAAGCACCCGGTAAACTGAGGGATAACACTGACACTGCATGACCTGCCATGCGGGGCGGTAAGGAGAACCCGTCACTCTGAGGGACAACTCTGACCTTGCCTGCATGACCTGCCATGCGGGGCGGTAAGGAGAACCCGTCACTCTGAGGGACAACTCTGACCTTGCCTGCATGACCTGCCATGCGTGGCGATAAGAAGCACCCGCCAAACTGAGGAATGACACTGACACTGCATGACCTGTCATGCGGGGAGACAAGGAGCACCCGCCAGATTGAGTGATTGCACTGACACTGCATGACCTGCCACGCGGGGCGAAAAGGAGCAACCGCCCAACTGAGGGATAACACTGACACTGCATAGCCCGCCTTGCGAGGCGATAAGAAGCACCCGCCAAACTGAGGCATAACACTGACCCAGCATGACCTGCCATGCGGGGCGATAAGGAGCACCCGCCAAACTGAGTAATGACACTGACACAGCATGACCTGTCATGCGGGGCGATAAAGAGCACCCGCGAAACTGAAGAATAACACTGATACAGCATGACCTGCCATGCGCGGCGATAAGGAGCACCCGCCAGAATGAATGATAACACTGACATTGCTTGACCTGTTTTCGGGGCGATAAGGAGCCCTCGCCAGACTGAGGGATAACACTGACACTGAATGACCTGCCATGCGGGGCAATAAGGAGCAACCGCCAGACTGAGGGATAACACTGACACAGAATGACTTGCCATGCGGGGCAATAAGGAGCAACCGCCAGACTGAGGGATAACACTGACACAGAATGACTTGCCATGCGGGGCGATAAGGAGCAACCGCCAGACTGAGGGATAACACTGACACAGCCCAAATCACACAAATTGAAATAAAAACTTTTTGATCGTAATGTGAATAAATTTAGTTCGGAGGGAATGCATAAGTCCCTTATTCCATTTTATTTCATGAAGTTTAGCTGCTCCTTGCAGACAAAACATCAGGGACTATCACTACGCACATAGCCAGCGATATTGTGCAAGCTTCACAATACCGAATGATTTGCATCCTGGCTTTTGTTCCGCCTGGCTGGAGATAACTTCTGGTTGATAAGATGTTCTTCGATGAAAATAATTCAATTTGGTGCCTCATGCGATCTCAGGGTGAAAACATGTTTTCGACGTTACCTGTTTCAATCAGCAGATTTCCTTTGAAAATAGGCAGTACCAATTGAAGTTAGTGAGTCCAATCTAAGAATTACGGATCTTAGTTAGAAACGAACTAAGTGCAATTTCGGATGGTGCATCTAATTTCAGTCCTGATTACTCAAACTCAGGATAGAATATTCTTCGGAAACAGAAATTACTGAATAGGATATTCTGGTTAAGGATGTTAATAAACGATACAATACAAACGTGGAAAGCCCATGTTCTAAAACTGAAACATTATTCACTACAATCGATCTTCATTTGAAACTAATTACCAGACCATGTTCCCTGAATTAGGCGATTTATGTTGAAATATAATTTTGCTGTTGGTTATGCTCGAGATGGCACTTCTCATAGAGCTCTGAATGACTCCACGCTTGATGAGCACCAAGGAGTATTGCAGTGGATACAAGAAAAACTTGGATTTTGCACGGTATTTACCGTCACAAATCCTAGGAAATTATCAGTTGATTGAGCCGTCTAATGTAAAGTTGAGAAATTTAACTATCATTGCTCAGCAACTGAAAAAATGTAATCCTTGACAGCAACTACATTTCTTAGGTTATTAAAAATACGTTATGAAGGATTTTCCGGGAATGCTCTACTGACTACATTTGAAAATCAAACATCCATGTAATGAATCTTCTTCCGATGAAATGATCGATTCGGTAAGTCGTCTGATATGATCGATTTAAAACATTCGTGCTTTATATTACCTGCTTTACAAAGACGAATGTAGATGAAGTAGATGAAGAGGTGTAAGTATTCAACAATGCCCACAAAATAAATAGCTAGAATTAAAAAAAATATAATAGTGCGGTGACCGCAAACGGAACAATTTCCATACATAATCCACCTGTTGACTACTCAATGTGCGGTGTTTCAAATTCAGTTTATTTGCTCAACAGTTAGAACTCACCTTGATCATAGCACAACATGGTGTAAGAAGCAGCCACTACAAATCGGAAGTTAATAATACCACTGACGGATCTTGATCAATACCCAGAGTGTCCGATGATCAACTGATATAAAAAAAGGGGCGGCACTCGCTCGCTGTCACTGTTGAGCCTACCGGAACAGCACTCCTCGTCAGCGTTGGGTCTACTAGGTAGTGTGTTGTGGTCCGTAATCAGAGGAGGGGACTGCCTCAATTATGTCAACAAGCATCTAACGTTGAAAAGTCTATTTTCACTGGAGTCCGATGCCTTCGAGTCACTAATATTTACTAGCCTCTAATCTCGATTCTACAAATCGCTCAAGTCCACATGACGTTAATTTATCGAATCATCTTATATTCACAAGTCGCATCTTTTAATTTATAATATTTACAAGCCTATGATGTGTAAAATAAATGCATTACTTAGTTCACTACTGTAACAAGTCTCAAATTTGAAGTAGCGTCTCTTGTTTACAAGCCTCTGAATGCTCCATTCGCTTAACTCCACAAGTCATTTTTTGAAACTTGTGGCACGTGGAGGCAATCGTTTCTAAGAAATTAACGCGCCCTTCAATCAGAATGATAACTCATGTACTCAAACAATAAATTAACAAAATAAAACTTCTACAAGCAGCACATAAAATTAGCATTACTATAAACCTCACAAAGAACATTTATTTAACAGATTAATTCCAATAAATGCGAAAACCGTTACGAGATGAGGTTGTACTGCAGCAAACACGCGGACAAAAGTATAAGGCTGAAGCAAATAAAAATTCACCCCTTGCTGAACTAGATCAAGCAAACAACACCCTTTTGTAGAACTGGAACATCTCGAGAACATCGTGTCCCTCAAACAACTCAACAATTTTACCCTCGAACAAACGAAAAAGCCTTCAAAAACCCAGATGGAATTGCTGGAACCTTAAGCGATTTCATCTCAAATGTTGGAAATCACACTCATGATGAGGTGATCCGCGAACGAAGTAAAATCACAGTTGTACATGAAACCTTAAACAGAAACGAGAAAAATTGTCACACACCACCGTCCTTTACTAATTCGCCGTCTCTGCAGGAAACATGATCATCCAAGCCAGCGTTCGGGGCAGAAATTGTCGCAGCTATTTAGTCGCTCAGATACACAATCTCATATGGGGACGGTAGCATAACGCTTCAGTACCTAAGGACGGGTGGTCATTGATACAGCCATGCCTGTAGATGTTTATTAACATAATCATAAAAACAAGCACTTTCTCTCAAAATTTTCTATCTACCCTCATCATAGCGATTCATAAACAAGGGGAGAAGAATGATCCCTCAGATCATAGACCCATAAGTGTCTTACCAGAAACTTCGGAAGTCTTGAGAAGAGTTATTTCACGTAAACTTCTGGACTACTTAGATGATTAAAATACTCATTGACGACATTCAGTATGCATACAGTCGTAGGACATCCGTGCAAATCAAGATCTCAGAACTCGTCTACCAAGCAATTGACCGGAATTGTCTATAACTACTCGTTCTGTTAGACCTCTCTAGTGCAATTGATAGTGTGCACCACGACACCTTAATATAAAACTGAGCATTCTAACCTCATGCTGTGGAAGGTACCTCAGTCACTTCGATCTCATAGGGATCGATTCTCGGACCTGTTATTTTCCTCCTATTTGAAGATGACATCTGTCGTGGAAGTCCTGTAAACGACGCAAAAACTAGAATATTTGCTGATGATTTTCAATTGTTGTTCATTCGACCAGCAAATAAAATAGAAGAATTGCATGGAGATGAAGAAAAAGCGTTGACTTGCGCACATATCTGGAATACTTCATGGGATTAAATATAATATAGTTTACGCAAGTGTATCATTTTGCAATCAAAAGCAAAGACGTCTAGAGTTCCGACAATTTTTTGTTGTCTGTTCGAGCGCAAAATTCCCTTTGTGTAGCAGAGCCAAGTGTTTGGCAGTTTTACTTGATTTCAACATGAACTTTTAACACCCTATGTATATTTTTTCCTCTAAACTGAATGAATCGCGTATACGAAAGCAACTCGATTTTGTATCAAGATTTCTCGTAATCAATGCTCGGATCTCCTCAGATTTAAGTTATTGCTTGACCAGATGAGGAAAGTGTAAGAAACTTTGCTCCATGATATCCAACGCAGCCTGAACTTCACCGGACAGGTACCTCACGACGGATATTTTGCAAAGAGTGATCGCGTGACGCCGCTGCCAAACAAAGTTGGCTGGGTAAAAACAAATGAGCGACTAAATCTTAATGAAGCTATATGAGTTTACACAATCCACAACAGGCAGTCATAGACGAACGAAAAATGCATTTTTTATTCGTAGTGAAGGCAACAATTGATCAACGCGGAACGGAAGGGACAATGACACCACGTTCAGAAGAACACAGAATTACATATGTAAAGACGTTTTCAGATTCGGCACAAACAAATTTCAACAATCTCCCAGCTGACGTAGAAAATTTCACTTTTCATCGTCCTTCAACCATTCAACTTTCAGATTGAAAAACCACCAAAAGGTGCTACAATTTGTCAGCTGGAAACTTTGGCAGTGATAGTAGATTCGACCCTCACAACATGAGAGGCTCCAAACCCGGACCACCTGCATCTTTGCATCCTTCGCGTTGCGTCGCTAGGGTAGGTGCCTTTCCACGGCATCTATCAGTTGTCATGACATTGGGGATCCTAATATTTCTATCTTCAATACTCATCAAAATGTAGTTCTTCTAAATGTGTATGGTATCTTTTCTTGGAAAACAAACATACCATTTCATTTGATATTCAGCGAGTGACCAGAATTTCCGCAAAGCCACGCAGTAATTGGACTCACTTGTATCTGGATACTTTGTTAGAAGGTAATTTGCGTAAATCAGTAGGATTTCTCTTCATGGAAATCTAACATACCATGTCAAGTGATGTAGGGCGCTTAGCAGTATTTTTCCCCGAAGGAGTGGCGGACATTAAAAGCATACCATGTACGAACCGAAATTACCTTTTTTTCTCAGTTCAGACTGGTTGCGTGCTAAGATATATTGAGTAAAATGAACAGAATTCCCTCTTACGATGTAGAGCAGATTGAAATATACTTTGATTACTCGTATTTAATAGAACGAAAGGGAAATACCTCCTTTTCCTATTTCAAACTGGTTGTTTACTGATGTATACTGCGTGAGAAAAACAAAAATTCCCTTTGGATTGTATACTCGTCCTGTATGCCACACTCGCAATTAAAGTACATCGCACTGTTTTCCGCACTCCTCCCTAAATGTGGAGTTGTGTTTGAATTCAGTAATTGCACTTAGTATTTGATACTGCGGCATTGGTACACGTAGCTCTTTTCTTGGTGTTGTATTCCATTTCTGCATAGAAGCGGCATGCGAAACTCTGATAGTCGGCTGACACTTCTGTCATCCAGCCGCGGTACATTCTCTTCACTATGCCCAAGCGTTAGGGACGAATAAACCCGTATACGTGTACAATAATTTCCTTCAGTATCATGTATTTTCATTTAAATATTCACGACTTGTAAATGCTGGTGTTGAGTTGAGTCTCAAGGTTTACAAGTCTTAGTTGTCTACACTTGAAATAAAATTCGTCAGCTGGATGACTTAAGAGGAATCCTCCATGCACCTTGTTAGATCGGAAAATGTAATTCAATCTCACTAATTAATCTAGCTCACTACTTTCGAGTCATCAAGCTCGCTATCCCTAGTGGCATGAACCGTTAAAAAACGTTGGATTTCGGTGGATTAGTGATAAGCATCAATTAGTGATGAATCCCGACGAAAGATCTATTCGGACCATTGAAACCTGGCTGCAACAAACTGTACTTTTTAGGTTAGTCTTGCTTGTGAACAGAAACAACAACACGACGTAATCAGGCATAATGCAAGAAAAACTCAGAGTGGCTTGGCGTTGATGCAGTTCATGTAAAGCTGGGAGACTCAAATGTAGTCACAGTAATGCAGGGCGATCCTATGAAAGTGAAAGTGAATAAATAATATAAAGATGGATTATTCTTTACCAATTTTGACATTTCTCGTGACTATTTAATACTAATCGTCGGCCTTACGATAGCATGCGGCAATGGGCAATTAAAAGAGGTGCCGATCAATATCACGAGTGTTTCTTCAATTCCCCCATATGTAACATCAAGTATAGGTATTATTTAAACCAATGGCCTTTTACAGAAACCAAAAATATTCAAGTGTGACTTTCACCGCAGTCAGAGACTTTGAAAACTCAAAATAAAAGGAGATGCTTATGACAAAATGTTATTTTCTGTTTAGGAATTGCCGTTGCTGATGTCCCATCAGTTGTCCCGCAGTTGAATAAAGGAACCATCGACAGCAATTTTTGAGGAATTAGGAAAGGCAAAATTCTCGGTTACGATGAATTTGCTTAAATACGGTATAAGATAGAAAAACTATTGCTAAAAACTATTCAATAACACAATACAAAAGATAAACATAATACGCTAGGCTCTCATCCTGTCCTCCACTGTTGCAGTGTACGCTGGGCTCTCATCCTGTCCTCCACTGTTGCCGTGTACGCTGGGCTCTCATCCTGTCCTCCACTGTCGCCGTGTACGCTAGGTTCTCATCCTGTCCTCCACTGTCGCCGTGTACGCTGGGCTCTCATCCTGTCCTCCACTGTCGCCGTGTACGCTGGGCTCTCATCCTGTCCTCCACTGTCGCCGTGTACGCTAGGTTCTCATCCT
>SDVV010019543.1:0-13508 GCA_016164225.1 Gammarus roeselii | reverse complement strand
ATATATAGACTGCTAAAGATTGGTAAATCTATAGAGTCAAGTGAAGAGGTTTGATATGAATAAAGCTCAAACAAATGAATAAATACCTAACATATGTATGAAAAACAGGAAAAATATATAATTCTTGGTAAGATTAGGTTAGGTTAGATTAGGATGGGTTAGGTTTACCGCCCCCCCTCCTCCATGCGTCACAAACTTGTAGTTAAAAAATGCTAGAGTGGATATAGTGAATGCTCGAATAAGTCACATATACTGAATTGGAACGAAATTTCATAACAAAGCCTGAATTAATCAATAGTTTCCAACTGTACAAACTGCAAACGGTTAACAAACTATTATATAAGTGAAACATGTGGAATAAGCATCTAGTAAGGACAGGCGAGCGAATAACAGAAATGAGATCTACATTAAACTAATGGAGTATTGTGCCACTAACACTACACAAATCCGGTAGACTAGTTCTCCATGACAACTTGGAACAGTACCCAAATACAATGTCGAGAGGTAACAAAGCTCCCATTATGTTGTACCAATACGTCCAAGTAAGCGAATTTATACCAAAGACTATATGAAATTAGACTAATATATATCTAATACAGTTATATTCCTACGATAAGTTCAAAAAAGGTATAACAGCAATAAAAATAGCTCAACTTTCTCTACTATGGCTTAAGCAATATTGATTATGTATGATATACGGTGTATCATACCACACCAAGTGAATAAATCCTAAACCAATATGAAAGGTGTGTGGTAAATCAATACATGATGGCGATATACATTTCGATCTTGTAATTAATAAAATTTATCCATTACATCGACTCCTAAAGGGATCTGAAACAAGACTAACATCGCATACTAAAATATAAGCCACACCAAAAATATTTGAAAGTAAACAAATTCCTAGACCAAACTAAGTTACTATGACTATAGTAGGACAAATCAAAGCCCGCTGTGTCATAACAACGAACTGTACATTGCTTCATTAGGTCACATCTCAGCAAGCTACCCCTGATATATACCAAATTTGGAGGCTACAGCCAGTCATGGTATAAAAACTCAGACATACCATGCATCTATTTAGTCCATCATCTCTGAACAGTATCAAGCAAAGTTACATTCTGAACATTACCAAGAATCCATACACAGGTACAGCTGTCAAGAATGGGCCAGACATGAGGCAGAATGAGTGTGACTATAAAATCTGGGCTGACAACCTAAGTATATTACTACAACGACTAGCAGCTCGTCGCATAACATCTCTAACAAATCCATGAAACATTAGGGCGATATCCACAAGAACTTACAAAATTCACGTTGAACTTGGATGAATTCCAAATGACCGCCAGAGAGTGTAAAACTACCTCTACACCAGGACCAATCCATCCAGTAAATCGTCTTCTAAAATGTTAAACCACACTCTTGCTACTGTTTAATGACGAAAACTCCACAAATATGTAGTACCGAGATATCAGGTTTAAACATGTATAGTGCGTTATGGGGTAGATAGAATCTTGTAGCAAAGCTGCTGCATCAACTCAAATACAAACATCAACCCGCTAACTGCCAAACCAAAATATCATACTATACCTATATGTATTAAATACATAAGAAAATAAACACATGGAAAATCCACAAAACGTTGCCTAAATTCAACATCAGGCTGGTACCAAGCGGGGCCGATCGCACACTAAGGCTGCAAAGAGAGGTATGAAACATACCTAACATACTATTCCTATGAACAAGATACACAATATAAAGACGAATCAACAACAACAACAAAAAAATCCAACCGCCAAGTTCCCACCAAGCAACCGCCGAAAGAGTTAATTATACCCTAATTAGAAAGAATTTGAACATATTTTACACAAAATATATAGAATTCTAATCTAGCAGTAAACATATAATGATACATACAATCAAAACATAAAAAATAATGGCAAATCAGCCATGGGAAAATACTGATAAGACAAAAGACAGCTAAGAGCTGCCTCACCGGACGTAAATTCCAGAGGCGTACTGAACATTTTGCCTAGAGGGTCCCTACACCCCTCACCTCCCTCCAAAATGTGTTATAAGCTTATTCCGGCCAGAAACGTATGAATATATAATGAATATCAGTAAGGAACCCAGCGTACCTCTATACAGCCATCCAAAGGGAAAAATACATACATACAATGAAACATTATCAAACAAAACTTATAAATTAACGTAACCACAAATATCCCAAATATGTTCGAAAGCGAGTCACCCGTCCGTCCGCTGCGCTGAATATATGTATATAATTACAATATACATTTAAAACCTTTGTAAATTAAGTGTTCAAAACATAAAATGAAACGGTAATAAACCATAACAAAAATAAATGTTCAAAACACGAAAATACTTCCAAATCAACCGCACAGGTTGCCGAAAACTCAGGGGCTGCCCCGCCCCCCTTCGTCCTTCGAGTAGCCCACCTTCCGCCTCAAGCCCGTTATGTGACTCGCGCAAAAACCGGTTCTGACCTCAAAAGTAATTAATTTGGACGCAAAGGGAATAACGTTGACCCAAAAGTAATCAATAATTACAATGTCCGAGTTGCATGGGAGCTATGTCGGACACCCAAAGTAATTAGATACATGTTAACCACTACATTGTATGAATAAAAAAACCGGGTTTGGGAGTCTTTTTAACTACTCATGGCAATGATTGGGCTTGTGATATTTGCAGTTTCACGATACGAGCAAAATTGTAGTATACTACCTAAAGAAGTGTTGTACAGTTCCAGCCCGTCTTCACAGCCTTAATTCAAATTAAAATTATTATAATCCAGGCACGAAATCTTCTTAAATAACGGTTTTCACGTTCCATTGAGTTTCTCCAGCTTTCCTGAAGTAAACTGAAGATATTTAATACGCTATTTTTATACTTACGTTCCCCAGTTACAGTTAAACGTCAGTTCTTTGGGGAACTCTCAATTAGTGATACTCGTTTGCCTTTCTAATTGAGTCCCTCCCGAAATTTTTTTGGCTCCTCTGCAATTACATTATCAGTTTCATAGAAAGAGCAACGGTGTCTGTAGAACAATGAGCTTCTCTGAGGTTCCACACAATTTTTACGGTGACACTGTGTTCAAAACTGTCTAATACCTGAAACTGCAATGCACATATATAAGGTTTTAATGAACATCTGACATTGGGTATTGATGCATTACAAAGACAATGACTCTTAGAAAAAATATATATTACAGATTTTTCTTTGATTCTGACAGTTAGGAAATATTGTTGTAACAAACTAATAATGTAGAACGACAATATTTCCAAATCTGAAAATGTTCGTTTGCATTTGACAATCATGAAATGTTTTGTCATTTCATGTGTCGCTTGTGACAAAACGTCTCAATCTGATTAGATAAATGAGAAAATAAACTGACATATATCTTCGGCGCCTAAATTTAATAAGAAGATTGTATTTTGTGAAAAGTTATCCCTACGTAAACGTGTTAGCAGCCCTACCATGTATATAAACAGTTTGTATACACCGCACGTGAAGACATAACATATCGCCGAACATTTAATTGATTATCAATTACTGCAAGTACTTAATTTGGACAGTGAGACGGGCCTGCACTGTATACAGTGCAGGCCCACCTCAATGTCTATTCCGTATTAGATACGGTTTACAGTGCGAACGCAACTCACTGCCCATTCTATACTAGATACTGTATACAGAGCAGGCCCACTTCACTGACCAATCCATGTCAGACAGTGTATACAGTGCAGGCACACCTCACTGTTCATTCCGTATAAGATACTGTATTCAGTGCAAGCCCATCACAGGTCCATTCCGTATTATGTACTCTATTGAGGGCAGGCCCACTTCACTGACCATTCCGTATTAGATACTGCATACAGATCAGACAATCAGACGATCAGACAAATACAGACAATTTAAATATTTACGAAAATATTGGCTAGAGGACATGAGCGCAGTAAGTGGACCCGGAGAGGGAAAAAAATCCAACTCTAGCAATGGAGTACACCAGGGAAATTAAATTTGAGTTTTGAGCCTTGCTCACAACTTCTGTTCTCATTTGGTACCAATACAGGAATTATTTTGATTAGTACTGATGTCATGCGATGGAAATGAAGCCGATTTACGAGAACTGCTCCAGAAAGAGTAATCATAAAGCGGTACAATGTTCTGTTGTGAGATTAATTATTGCCTAGCCGATCATTGAACTATTATAGGAAATTGCAAACGTTCCTGTAGAAAAATGTTGTGGTCATATTATGATGAATGTAATTTACGTGCAGGTGGTAAAACTTGGTAGGAGAATTATTGAGAGATTTTATATTACTGACTTTTTTTACTTACGCTATTGAAAGAGCAGAATATTTTTCATAAACCATCAACTTCCCAAAATCATGTGAATTATTATTTCCGAAATTCTCTCTTCACCCTAAAAACTTGTCCATGCCATCGAACTCCGAACTATACCAATCTTTGTTCGCGCCACGTGCAAACACTTTGGCAGAGTCGTGGGCTGAGTGCGACCAACACTGACCAAATACTCTACATAACTAAGAAAAGGATCACTACCTAATTTTTAAGTTCTTATTATATCAAGTTACCCGCAGTGGGCCCCTACTTGAACGTGACCGGAGGTGCCTCAGTTTATTGCTCAATGAAATCACGCTTGTGACAGACCGTAGAGAACGTGGATTTTTTTTAATACAGTTATTTCCCAATGAAATAATAACTAATTATGGATCAAATAATCCCCAGTCACCACCAGAGTGTCAAAGAAAAGTAAAGGACACCTTGTGGGAGTTCTGTCTCGTTGTAACTCAGTGGGCTAAGATATGTGTGTTATATTCTACTCTCTAGGCAGGCGTACCCGCGGTTGCTATTTGCAACTTGAACGCATGGCCTAGTTTACCCGCGTCCTGGTCCATGGTAGAGTAATAATTTCCTGGAATCGCAGAGAAAACGTAAAGACGTTTGCCCTGCGACAGTTTGATGGGGCTTGGAGGACGTCCATGGCTGCAGACACAGCAGCCGAAACACGGACAAAAACACACTTGGCTGGCGAAAACTGGAGTATGTGAAGTCGAAATCTTTATATTTTCTGTTCGATCATGAGCAAATATTTTTTCAGCGCCACGGACAAATTGCAGAGCGCGATCAACACTTCCTATTGCACTAAGATCATATACTGATTTCATCGTTTACATATTTTTTACATTAAGTTTTTGCTAATATGTATGTAGGCTCTGCCGCAATTGACTGTAAATTGAATAGTTCACTATGATGTTCGCTTGCGTCAGAACATGTCTGCTCTGCCAAGCTCTGAGACACGCAAGATTTACAAGCTCCAAGTTCCACCATCCGCCGCACACGGCGCATGCAGAAGAAGCACCGGTGCTCACTTGCCATCAAATTATGCAAACTGCACAGAGAGGGGAAGTGGAGCGAGGGGATTCGGGGGCAAGGGTTGAGATCCTCAGGAGCAACATTTCGCAACTTCAAAGCAGCTCACGTGTTTGATACCGGCGTAGTATCCCTTAGGTTCTCCAGGTATTTATTCACCTATGCATGCCTGCTGTTACTCACTTATATTATGATATGATCGTGAGCAAAAGTTCACCGAACCTGCAAGCTATGAAAAGGATTTGGACTAGAATAATATTTTTAGATTTAGTGATTAAGTTGCAGCGAATTCATAAGAAATTATTTGCTTAATAGAGATGATTTGCATGGAAAGAGGTTTATATCAATTTTTTGTATTTTCCATGATCTGAGCAGCGAGAATTAATTATTTGCATACATGATTCAAATAAATATACCGACCGTTGCGTGATTGCAACTATTCCGCAACAATAAACGGATTGAAATCACTCCATGTCTAATTTTAGTTTTCTTTTGTTTTAGGCATTACGGAGTATTTGCATACACAATGAAGGAAGATGCTTTATTACAACAACATGCCATTTGGATCCTTGCTTCATTATTATAGTTCCGCATTGTTATTAGGGACTACAATTAAATAATAATGAACAGCAGGGCTTATTATTATCGGTCAACAAACAATCTTTCACAGATCGTATCGAACGGTAGCCAGTTGTTTTGCTATTCTAATCAAATGTAATTGGCCTCCTATTAAGAGGCTCAGCCCCGGTGGATATAAGCCTCAATAATCTATATTGACAATATGGTGACCGAGAGTTCATCAATTCGGCTTAAGTAATTTTTTTTGTTAACCGGCCTCGTTCGAACAGCCCTAACTCTAAACAATTCTCAAATATGAAACGAAATAATCAGTTACTAAGTGTTCGAAAGCCTGTGTCACATTTAAATGTATTCTATGATCAGCTGATTCTGCTTGACATTGCAGTGTCCGCCAATTTGGTAGCTGGCTGCGTAGAATACATGAATCCATAAATTAAATTCGAGACTTTTCACACCAAAATCCTAGCAGTGGACCGATGGAGGGATGAGAGCAATGCCACAATCATAGGACTGAACCAGTGGGAAGCAGTCACATGCATCCATTGTTTATGGAAAATAGTTAAATCAAGACAAATACGCCTGTGTCTATCAAACACAATGCTGCAAAGCAGGTAGGAAACCCCAATGGGTAGAATTTACCTGTAATTAGACAATCAATGTCATTTGCAGTTCTTCTTCTGTTGCCAGGGAATTCTGATAATGGGAGTATTCGCATCCGCGGATGTTCAAAAATTTACATCCTTCTGAGCACTTATTTGCGTCAATCATAATCACTGAAACTCACAAGTTTAAGAATACAATTAAGATGTCAGTAAGAAACAAAAGTCTACTTGTTCAATTGCAACAATTTGTGTTCCGGAAGTGCTCCCTGAAGGGCTCCCAGAGGCGAAACTTAGAGACAGTTCTGATCCCCTGCTTGCCTGCAAAGATGGTAAAGTGACCAATATCAAGCATGACATTCCCTTATCCTACGTTGTAAATACTTTTTCAAGAGGTCACAGTTTTCGAGTTGTATCTACGTATTAGTCGTTCTAAAATTTGCATGAAGTGTAGAGTTTATTTTTGATGTTAAGTTCAAGAAACGTTGACACAAATTACAAATGTTCAATACGAATCATCTCTTGTGGTTATAAGTAGTGATATCAGGTCCCCTTGCAAGAACTTTGATGCATTTTCTGCCATACTGAGAAAACATTCAGGTTCAAATAACAAAAACCTTGTCGTCGCAATGCATTTGTAATTTTAAGGAAGCAAAATTCTTCTGTGGAAGCACAAATCTAGTTTTGTTATTTGTTTCTTTGCAAGGGAATTGTCGATTCCGGGAGGACAGAACCATCGAGCTGCAATAACAGTATCGTTATCTTAAGATGATTTTTCTTTCGCAGGAACAAAAAACATTTTGTTTATGAGCTCCACGTCTGTGTGACCAACCTTTGGATGTTGCACTTCAGCACATAATGTTATCTCGTAAAGATTATAAGTATATTTGTTTAATATAAAATTTGTAATTCATTCTTTTTCACATTTGAGCAACATCGGTGAAAGGAGTACACAAGAGCTCCTTATGTACCTTCCTCAATGATTCAGGGCCAGTTTACTCTAATCACCGCGAGACTGTTCAAGAGGAGTTTTCTCAGGCGAAGCTGGCAATGTTAGCTGATACGCACTCGCATGCCCAGACCAAGTAAGCCATGCAACAGAATTCCAATGAATTACGAAAACCTTTCATGATAGCATCAACGATGTCAAATGATGTGAAAAACATATTTATAAATGAAATGTATGCTTTCGAGTTGTATGCTGAGCAAGGTATCTATGTATTTCGAATAGCTACTGTCAAATTTGGATTTAAAGATAACACAAGAGATAAGTGTTAATATAACAATGTTTATGACAACGTGCCCTATGTTCGGTCGTCAATTAGTTTTGTACTAGCGGGTAGAATTTCGGGCTATATTACATTATTATCCAGGTCATGTAGCAGTAGTTTGTTCTAGTGTTCTATCGCATTATTTGATTGTTCTCTAAATATATTCATATTTGTTTCCTTTGCGCCGGGTATGTCGTGTTTGTTTTGGTTAAGACGTTGACGTAGAGGGTTTCTTATGAATAAGTTCCTAATTTTAAAGTTCACTAAAACGCTTTAAATAAATTGTACATAAATTCCACTGACACAAAGCGAAAAGTGAAATTCAAGAGTTTGACTTGAACTAACCCAATTAGGTGAAAATGGGCTTCATCAGTCATCTTGGGAGATTTAAACAAATGACAGTGCAAATTGTTGCCTTTTCTCACCGTTGTTTTGGCCAATCTTGCGACCAAGCCTAATTTCATACGGATAAAACTTATAAAAAAAAGTTTACGACATAAATATGTTTTATGAATGTTGAGCCCGTCTGAACCCTTTGGTAAGTATTGCTGTGGGGTACGGGCGACGTCTTGACGAACAGATTCGATGTTGTCTTTGCTATTTCCTGTCAAAGATCGACATGACACTAATATTTCAGAACGGTGCCGAGTTCTTTAAATTTATCAACAATAAATCGAATACTGCGAGGTGAGGGGATGTTTCTGCTAACTTAAATCTATGAGAGCGCTGCTTCGTCAAAAGATTCTATTTTTTTCGGGAGGGGAGGAGAGGAGGGAGAGGGGGAGGGGGGTGGGGGAATTGAGTATCAAAAATATTACGTCGTTAAATTTGTTGCAATGTTTTGGGTGTATATTGAAAACGAAATTTTCTGAATGTAGTTTCCAATCGATAGTAACACAACACCTTCCAAGATTCGTCCAAAGCGTGTTATTAACAATTAAAGCTAGAATTTTATGAATGAAAACCCCTTATATAATGTACTTAGGAGTAGAGTTTAATTACGCCTCGGGTTTACAACAAAACGTAAACTGCTTACTTTTCAATGATATTACTACCGCTTTTGTAGAGACGTCCACATTCAAAGTTATAGGTCTTGACTCATGTGTTGGGTGTATTGACCTTCTGACTCGCCTCTTGTTGACTACTGTGTTGGGCGTGTGTCGGCCTCCTGTCTCGTCTCTAGTTGAATACTGTGTTGGTCGTGTATCAGCCTTCTGTCTCGTCTCTAGTTGAAGACTGTGTTGGACGTGTATCGGCCTCCTGACTCGCCTCTTGTTAACTACACGGAGAGAAAGAGTTTGCTCTCCCAGCAAAATTGCATGTGCAAAATTTATTTTGTTGAAATTATGGTTTTATTTTTTTACAGACAGATACAAATGCAGACACTAGGCCGCATCCCCCAGAAAGAGGGGTGGCCGATGGCAGAGCGCACGTCACACCCTCATACACTCACAGTCACACAACTTAGCCCTTTTGTGCTAAATGGTCTGGCCGGTACCCCCTCAACATACACTCTGGGTCACGAGTGCAGTCCAAGGATCCGTCGTCAGCAGCAGAGCCCGACAGTTTTCACTGGTTTACCCCCGCTCCCGACAGCGGGATGCCAAGGGCGGGAAAGCACATCAGAGCAGCGTCAAAATCAACCATTTACAACCATTCTTCACTCATGCCTGTTTATTGCACGCTCTCTTGCCACCTCCACATTCATGTCTCTCGTTCCCAAAGCCTGATTCACACCCTCCATCCAACCAAACTTCGGTCTACCTCTAGGCCTACGACCACTGGCCTCCGCATTCACCACCTTTTTCACCAATCTCCCTTCATCCATTCTCTCCGTTTACCCAAACCATCTCAGCACACGCGAATCCACTCTGTCCTCCAACTTCTTCACCATCCCTGTTCTGATTCGAACCACGTCGTTGGTGATCCGGTCTCTCAGCGTTACTCAAGCTATGATCCTCACACATTTCATCTCGAAAACATTCAAACTTCTTCTCTCCTCTGCTCTCATCCCCCAAGCCTCAGCTCCGTAGAGTACAGTTGGGACAACAACACCCTCATACAGCCCTCTCTTTGCTTCCATCCCCAACGTCCTACAGCTCATTACACTCTTCAGTGAACCCAACACTTTACATCCCTCCTTCACTCGCGCATTCACTTCCGTTTCAACTAGTTCAGTTATCTCCCCATGGAAGCACAGATACTTATAACACTGAGCTTCTTCCAAGAGCTCTCAATTTAGGGTGACACTAATTTTGCTCGCATCGACAGTCCTCGAGCATCTCATTACTTTACTCTTACCCACGTTCACTCGAAGCTTCCTCCTCTCACACACTCTACCAAACTCAGACACTAGCCTACATAGCTTCTTCTCTGAATTCGCAACCAGGGCCGTATCATCAGCAAATAGCAACTGGCTCAATTGCCAACTCCGCCCATTCGCTTCCAGCAGTTTCAAGCTACGACCCAGCACACTCGCGTTCACCTCCCTGACCATTCCATCCATATAGAGGTTGAACAGCCAATGAGACATCACGCAGCCTTGTCTTTGTCCCACTTTCACTGTGAACCAATCACTCATCTCGCTTCCCACTCTAACACAAGCTCGGCTGTCGGCATAGGAACTCTGCACCGCTTTCAACAGATGTCCGCCCACTGAATACAAACGCAACACCCTCCACAGCACTTCCCTGTCAATCCTGTCGTATGCCTTCTCCAGATCCATGAAGGCCCAGAACACATGCATTCCTTGGGCAAGGCACTTCTCACAGACCTGTCTCACTGCAAAAATCTGATCGGTACATCCTCTACCACTCCTAAAGCCACACTGCTCCTCTCCAATTGCGCAGTACGTACAGTCTCTAATCCTTTTGATCAGCACTCTCCCCTACAACTTGCCAACCACGCATAACAGACTGATACCTCTCGAGTTGCAGCATTCATTTTCATCCATTTTGCCCTTAAACAGCGGAACAATTCAGGTACTCGTCCACTCAGTCGGTAGCACGTCTGCCACAAAACACAAGTTCAGTAACCTCACCAACCATTCGACAATCGTTACTCCACCCTTCTTCAGGCACTCGGTCGCAACGCCATCCAATCCAGGGGCTTTCTCTGCCTTCATCACGTCCGCCGCCTCCTGCACCTCTTTCCTGGTAATAACGCAAAAACATCTTTCTCCCAAAACTGGCATCCGAGTACCACCCCCACAACAACAATGTCTGCCTCTCTGTCATTCTCGAGATTCACCAACTCATCAAAATACTCGGCCCACCTCTTCCGTACATCACCACTTTCCAACAACAACCGGCCGTTTTCAACTTTCACCACTTCCTCCTTTCCGGTCTATCCCTTTCTCACCCTCTTCACCTCTTTCCAGAACATCTTTTTGTTCTCCTCAAAATTCTGGCACAACCGTCTGCTTCACCTGGCATCAACGTCCCTTTTGGCTCTCCTCACTACCCGCTTCACCTCGTTTCTCCTCTCTTTGTAGCTTTCATAAGCCACCTCCAACTTTACCTGCAACCACTCCTTAAACGCTACTAATTTCCGTGACACCGCCAGTTTGACCTCTTCGTTCCACCACTCGCAGCCTTTCCTTCTGCACCCGCCCACACAGCGCGCACCACACACCTTCTTCGCACATCTCAGCAACGCATCCCTTAACGTCTCTCATTCTTCCTCCACATCTCTCACGGCCTGTCCTCTCACGTTGTCACATTCTGCCTTCAACGCCTCATGGAACTCCTCGGCTCAACTTTTTACATTCAGTCCACTCACTTTCACTACCTCTCTCCCTCCTCCCACTCGTTTGTTGCCCTTCCACTTCTGCTCCACTCTTGATCGACCTTCCACCAGCAGATGGTCAGACACTCCTCCATCCTCCCCTTTCAAAACCAGCACATCCATCAGCCTCCCCATCACTTTCCTCGATCAGTGTTCTCTCCATTAGTGCTCTCTCCACCTTTGCACCATAGGCCATCCTTACCCATGTGTACTTGTGAATATCTCGCTTCTTGAACAAACTGTTCCCGACCACCAACTCCTGCTCCATACCTAGACCTATCAGGGTTTTTTCCACTGTCATTTCTACCGGGAACGCCATACCTTCCGATCACATTTTCCACCAATACATCTCCAACTCTCGCATTAAGGTCACTCAGTACAACTACATTGAAATGACTTCCAAAACTCAAGTCAGTCCAGAATTGCTTCTTCTCCTCTTCACTCCTCGCGCTGCCAGGTCCGTAAGCACTCACAAATGCCCATCTTTCTACGCCTAACCTTACTTTCACTCACATCAATCTTGAGGACACCTCCTTCCATTCGGTAGCGCTACTAGTCAACCGATCACTCAAAATCAAGACCACACCTTCTCGTGCCCAATCTTCCTCCACACCAGACTTTCTTCCACGGACCACACCAAACTCACATTCGCCCTTACCTTTCAGCTTCGTCTCACTCAGCACCAACACATCAAACTTCCTCCTTACAAACATCTCACCAATCTCCCTCTTATTTACATCATTCGTACTACAGCCACGCCCATTCAGCGACCCTAACAATAGGGTTCGGAGAGGCGTGTGCCTCCCCTCCCCCCGGTCGTCCTGCCGTCTTCGAAGAAAGGTTTTACAGAGAACGTGATTCCTAGCCCCTTCGCTCCGCCCCTTTTAGTCGCCTTTTACGACGCAGGGGTTTCGGTAGCACAATTCTACTCCCGGCTACGGGGCGCCCTTTTAGTCGCCTTCTACGACACGCGGTGGATAAGGTAGCAAGATTCTAAAGCCCCGGCTACAAGGCTTTATTTTTTTAGAGAAGCAAAATGCGCAATATTGGTTTGTTGTACCGACAATTCGATCTTGTTGGAAATTGTCACATGTCTTTTGTTGTGGAAGCAACTCGGCAAGAGAAGGAAGTTATCTTCGGTGTTGCTCAATTAATATCGCTTGGATATTTAGCTGTGCCGATAGGCTTTGGTTGGCTGCAGTGACAGGCAGCACTGTTGTTGGTGGATTGAGTCGCCTGCTGTGATAAATGTTGTATAGTGTTGTTCCAAGTACATCTCCACTGCAGATGATCACCGAATATAATCTACTTCTGCTCGGAAAGTTTTTCGTTAGGTACTGATTAAGTGACGAATGAATGGGAACTGTATTTGATGAGCTATATGCGTGCGCGCTGAGAGACTCCGTCGCCGCATGTTTGTTTACATATGTAAACATGGTGTGAGCCTAGACGCTGAATACATATGTGATCTCCGGTAGCGATAAGCGGTTAGCGAAACAATTCTGAAAAGTTTTAAATTAGGTAATGGATTTATTTGATGATTTAACTGTCGTGCAGCTATACTAACATCTATAAGAACGGTGTCGTGTGCCATTCGAAACAGCCTTCATCGCCTCCATGTTTGTTTGTAACTTAGGAACTTTGTGTAGCACATTATGCTTAAATGAAGATTAAATTTCACTACCCTATTGTTGTTCAGTGTTAATATCAGAAAAAAATGTGGAGTCAGGCAGAGATTGTAGGCTATTGCCCAATGAATTTCAATTTATCTATCTTAATCCTGGCCTTATAGACGCAGCATGTTGTGGTGTGATTCAACATGCTGCGGGCACAGTGGGACATGCATTTCATCCAAAAA
>SDVV010019542.1:0-13508 GCA_016164225.1 Gammarus roeselii | reverse complement strand
AAAGTTCTTGAACTTCACGGTGTATGGATTGCTGAAGGAACTAATGTTACAAAAGAACACAGCGTACGGCTTGCTGAAATAAGGAACATTTTTCAACTTGGCTTAAAACTTGCTAAATAATCCGATCGAGACAGCAGCAGCGAGCAATAATCCGAGTGAGGCAGCAGCAGCGAGCAATAATCCGAGTGAGGCAGCAGCAGCGAGCAATAATCCGAGTGAGGCAGCAGCAGAGAGCAATATTCCGAGAAAGGCAGCAGCAGAGAGCAATAATCCGAGAAAGGCAGCAGCAGAGAGCAATATTCCGAGCGAGGCAGCAGCAGAGAGCAATATTCTGAGCAAGGCAGCAGCAGAGAGCAATATTCCAAGCAAGGCAGCAGCAGAGAGCAATATTCCGAGCGAGGCTCACGCCCTCTCTCTTTGTCAATGAATGTCTGGCCCCATCTACCTCCGTTCGCAAACAATGTATATTCTCTTCATTTCTAGAAGAACACATTTTGACAAGTTCGTGAGCCCCAAATCCTACGATGGCAACGAGAAAACCATCGTACCGATGTAAGGAGAGCCTCGGTAAGGCCAGCCGTCATGAGGTTGTCAACAGCCAGCCTGCGCTGGATGAGCTCCAGATGCAACGCATTGGCCGTATTTCGGAGAAATACGTTAAGAACTGGCCTACACGTGTACAGAACCTTTTATAAACGTTGCCAGCAGCAGGGCGTATCATACTGAGCAGGGCGTATCATACCGAGCAGGGCGGCAGCAGCTGTCAATATTCCAAGCGTAGTGACAACGGCGGTCAATAGGCCAATCCCATCCTTGTTTTAAGCTAATGAAGGGGAATTACATTATTTGTGGAGTCACAAAGTTTCCAAACTTAAGCCGCGAAGCGGAACGTTCTGCCCGTGAATAAATAGTCTCCTCTGGGATGAAAGTTTCAGGGTTAGTCTGAATGTGAAATGACAATGAAGGCTGTTACGAAATTGGAACTAGTCTCTGGTGCCTAGGAGAATAATGTAGGTATTTCTCTGCTCTCGAATATGAAGATCTTAACACTCGGCTCTCGGGTATGAGAACCTAAATATGAATGTGAAAATGTTTTTAATGTTGAGCTCTTTCGGACAAAACCCCAGCATAAAAGCCAACTTTATGTGTGTTACCCCACAGTGCCCAAAGACTCCGTTCCCTGAACAATATTGATGCAGCAGAATTTTTTTCAGTTGAAAGTAATTTTAATTGCCTCATGTCTCCCTTCAGAATCACCCGTCCACATTTGTCCATCTGAAAATTTTCCGAGTTGGCAAATCTGTGTTTTGGTGACTTTCGACAGTAGGTGTGTTTAAACGCAGCGCCGTTGCATCCTCAAATAAACGGAGTTCTTGTACGGCTCAGTTAATGAATACGTTACCCCCAATCCCCCTTTAACCCCCACCTTCAGCAGACGCTGTTGAGGGCCGTAGTGCTTCCATGACGTAACGAATAGCGTCCTAATGTAGTGCAATAGGTGGGTGTTGTTTCTATTTCATCACTACTTTGGTTGAATGTGGTTTCCACGACGTCACCAATAATGTTTGAAATCAAATTCATTCAATCTTACGTCTTCATTAGGATTTTTTTTGTTGTGTAGCCCAAGCGTAGGCCTTGTGTTATAGGCGGTCTTAGACAAGGCTTGCATGTAACCAAAAAACCCATGGTCATGTGTTGTAAACGGCTGTAGATAGGACTTGAATGGCTCCAAATAAAACCTGGGCCTTGTGTAGTGGGCGGCCTTAGACGAGACTCGAATGACTCCTAACAAACATTGGGCCCTGTGTTGTAGGCGGCCCTAGATGGGACTCGAATGGCTCCAAATAAACCCTGGGCCTTGTGTTGTAGGCGGTCGTAGGTGGGACTCGCCTGGCACCAGAATGCTCCCACCTGGCACCTGGTACCAGAATGCTCGTCTGGTACCTAGTACCAGAATGCTCGTCTGGCACCTGGTACCAGAATGCTCGTCTGGCACCTGGTACCAGAAAGCTCGTCTGGCACCTGGCACCAAAATACTCGCCTGTCACCAGAATGCTCCCGCCTGGCACTTGGTACCAGAATGCTCGTCTGGCACCAGAATGTTAGCCTGGCAACAGAATACTCGCCTGTCACCAGAATACTCGCCTGGCAGCATCATTCGCGAATCACCTTTTTTACTCTCTGGGCAATGTTGCAATCCTGGTATACTTGCAGCCGTGTAGCAAAGATCCTGCGCGTTTACATTTTATTTCTTATTGAGGCAATAGTTTCTATCACACTACAGTTTCAACACCACATCAGTATTGGATCAGCTTGTTTTATACCACTGCGTGGAAGTTTTCCCTCCTGCTTCACTTTCATTGTCCCCGCTTTCGCAGAGTTGACGTCTGCTCAAAGGACTTGTTGTTCCAAAATTCGTTGTCAAGTTGACATATTTACCTTATTATAACTTGTTACTTGCAGTTTTTACTGACAACTCCCAGCGACGAGGGTAACGAGCTTTGCGACGAGGATAATGCGACGAGGGTAATGAGCTTTGCGACGAGGGTAATGAGCTCAGCGACGAGGGCAATCAGCTTTGCGTCGAGGGTAATGAGCTTTACGACGAGGGTAATGAGCTTTGCGACGAGGGTAATGCGACGAGGGTAATGAATTTTGCGGCGAGGGGAATGAGCTTTGCGATGAAGGTAATGAGCTTTGCGACGAGGGTAATGAGCTTTGCGACGAGGGTAATGAGCTTTGCGACGAGGGTAATGAGCTTTGCGACGAGGGTAATAAGCTTTGCGACGAGGGTAATGAGCTTTGCGATGAAGGTAATGAGCTTTGCGACGAGGGTAATGAGCTTTGCTGTGAGGGTAATGAGCTTTGCGACGAGGGTAATGCGACGAGGGTTATGAGCTTTGCGGTGAGGGAAATGAGCTTTGCGACGAGGGTAATGGGACGAGTGTAATGAGCTTTGCGACGAGGGTAATGAGCTTTGCGACGAGGGTAATGCGACGAGGATAATGAGCTTTGCGACGAGGGTAATGCGACGAGGGTAATAAGCTTTGAACATTAATTACTTCACGCAATTACTCCACTCTTTCGGATAAAGGCTTGGGCTCTAAAGACATTCGGTAGGTCCCCTCTTCCCTCTCCTAAAGGCTTGGGCTCTAAAGACATTTGGCAGGTCCCCCCTTCCCCCTTCTAAAGGCTTGGGCTCTAAAGACATTTGGCAGGTCCCCCCTCCCCCGTCCTATCGAAGCACTGAACTAAGCCGGCTTATGCCTGGAAGACCACATTATCTGACAAACAAAGTTCATCGCTCGGGATGCCACTAGTGAATACTAGTACAGATGCTAATATTTCGCAGATGGTTGCATTGAAGACGCTCAAAATATCATTTCAAAAACATACTTCAGTCCTTGCCTCCTTTCTCCTATCCTTGCCTCTCGCTCTTTTTACGAAGAATTGATGGAAAAGCGACCACCACAGTCGTCGTAATATCCGTATCACTATTAAAAGAAATGTTATTTCAATGAGAATGATAAAGTTTACGAGTCCATGCTCAGACGCACTCCGGCGAATTTCACCGTATATTTTAAGTGAATTTCGCAGAATGTGTTCCTGCATTTATTACCGAGTATATTTATATATTTTTACTTTAATATTGAACCAAATTGGTTTTCACAGCTAATTTTCAAAATGTTTTCTAGTGCAACTGATCCTCAGTATCAAGAAATCATCGAGAGGGACCATCCAAGTATGAAGGGCCGGTTTGGCCGAGACTGAAGCAGAGCGAGCATCACAAGTAGGCCTAGAACACAGGTTCCTGAGGCCTCAAGTCGCAGACTCTACCCACTATGACACCGAGTGACCCACTATGACACCGAGTGACCCACTATGACACCGAGTGGGCAGGAAGATTGCAGGATCATTAGGACGTAAAATTACTGGAATTCTCTGGTGGTTAATTTAACAATTCACTTGTGGGCTTGTAGCCTCTAAATTGGGTTAAAAATCTAGGTTGAACAGGCAATTATTATTATTATTGTTATTGTGTCATAACTGTCTGTTAGACGATTGAAACAGAGACAATTTTGACAATTATCGGCTTCATTGAAAAATTTGAATTTTTAGTTGTATGCAGAAAGATAAACAAATGTACAACAATATAAAAAGTTGATACCTAAGTTCGCTTCTGTTACTTTTTGGACAAATTTTTGTAAAATTGTCTTTTCGATCCTAGCCGTGTAGCAACGACGCCGCAACAAAGACGTTATAATGATATTATGAAACCTTTCACAGCAGGATCGCCACGTCGTCATCTTCAACTCTCCCTAACTCATATTCGTCTCCATCTCACCGTCTTTCCCAGACCAATACACCCTGCCTCCCAAACTTCCCCAATTCAACCAGCCTCACCGTCCTCCTCAACTCACCGTCCCTCCCAATTCACAGTCCTTTCAACTCACCCTGCCACACCAAGCACTATGGAAGGTGAAGTAAAAAACTTTGTAACTGCATCATCTTCTGGTAAAGACAAATATAATCACCGATTCATAAAATTGAATAAAGCTCAGCAAATTATTGGTTCATAACTCGGATTATGATCAAAGAAGAGTGTTAACGCATACGTCACGAAGGGCAGACAGTGGGTTTTAGCGTCGCATCATTTGGTTGTTCCCCTGTATTCCGATTGACAAAAGGGCTGGCGTGAACGGTTTGTTAGAACATGACTGCTCCTTCAAGCTCTTCTATAGATTTGTATTAAATGAAACAAATAAATAGTCGTGTTATGGAGTGTAGCTGGCATCGATCAATTTATTTTTCTTAAACAGTTCCAGGGCCAACTGCGCTCTTAAGGCTCCAAGGTTTGTTGGACCAGGTTTGTCTGACACACCTAGGCAAAACTAAACCTCTAATCAACCCTAGGGAAGTCGGAAGTCATGTTACGTATAAACACTGTGTGGGTCCACTGGCTCCTTGCAGATTCCAGACACCGCACACGCAGCATGTCTGCCTACCCTGCATCCCATTCTAACACCCCGGCAGATCGGAAAGCAGGCCAGATAGCAGACAACTGACAACCCTTTCCCCATCAGAGGGAAGGAGGGAGGAGCGAGGAAAGGCAGCAACCTTTAATGAGGAGCAATGTGCAGGTATACGCTGGCGCTCCTTCCTACTTAACCTGATTAAAGTGATGGACGCAGTAACAGTCGGGCCGACAAGGCTTTAGAGGCAGTTCAGGAGGTTTCAGCAGCAGGGAGGTTTTCGGATTCCCTAAATGTTATTAGAGATAACAGGAAACACATATATAGAACAAAAATGCACATATGATTTGATACTAAACCAAAATCTTTATTTTATTTTTATTTTTTTATAATCTCCAACCTATCCTTACGAAGAATTCATAATTTAACAAAGGCTTAAGTTGTTTTTAGGTTTAATCTCGAAGAACTTGTCATCTCGAAGAACTTGTCATCTCGAAGAACTTGTCATCTCGAAGAACTTGTCATCTCGAAGAACTTGTCATCTCGAAGAACTTGTCATCTCGAAGAACTTGTCATCTCGAAGAACTTGTCATCTCGAAGAACTTGTTTATGAATGCAAGTTATTGAAGAGGATGCACGACGCATGTAAGGAGGCATGGCATGATCGGAAGAAGGCATTTATGCTTGTCGAGCATCAATGATTTTCCTTACATCGATACCTTACAACGGGTCGGAACATCTTAAATTGATATAATCATCGTTCAGAAGCTGTCTACAAGATGTCTAGAAGTAATAAATACGGCATGGTATCAACGAAGCCTTGTCGGTGGGATGCTTGCCAAGTCATAATTATTTTTTTATTTTTTATGTTGAATAATAGTCGAAGCATGAATATTACGTCTCCTTGACATCTTCTGAACACTGATTCAAATCATTAGAAATGTTCAGACCCGTTTTAAGGCATCAATTATAGCAAATACGATGACACCCACCAGCTCGACAGGCACGACGCGCGATCTCGAGGCATCAGCTTCATAACAGCTGACCATTAAAGAAGAGAAGTGCTCGCATGGAATTATTTGAGATATTCGTGCTGAAGCTCCTCTCGAACGCTTCTAAACAATTCAGCGTTAAGCTTACTGAGCAGATGAACGTTAATAAATAACACGACGAACGGGTTGCTGAGCGGATGAACGATCGTACACAATACGGCAAACGGCTTGATGAGTGGATGAACGTTCGCAAGAAACGCGGCCCGAGGGTCAATGGAGCATGTGTTTAGAGTGTCACCAGAGCATGTGTGATGCCTTGAGTGTCACCAGAGCATGTGTGATGCTTTGAGTGTCACCAGAGCATGAGTAATACTCTCCAGTGTCACTAGAGCATGTGTAACGCTCTCCAGCGTCACTAGAGCATGTGTAATGCTCTCCAGTGTCACTAGAGCATGAGTAGTACTCTCCAGTGTCAATAGAGTATTTGTGTAATGCTCTTCAGTGTCGCTAGAGCATGAGTAATGCTCTCCAGTGTCAATAGAGCATGTGTAATGCTCTCAGTGTCACTAGAGCATGATAAATGCTCTCCAGTGTCGATAGAGCATGTGTAATGCTCTCCAGTGTCCCTAGAACATGAGTTATGCTGTCCAGTGTCAAACGAGCATGAGTTATGCTGTCCAGTGTCAAACGAGCATGTGTAACGCTCTCCAGTGTCAAAAGAGCATGTGTAACGCTCTCCAGTGTCAAATAAGCATGGGTAATGCGCTCCAGACTCTCTAGAGCATGTGTAGTGCCTCGAGTGTCAATAGAGCATATGTAATGCTTTTTATTGTCAATAGAGCATGTGTAATGCTCTCCAGTGTCAATAGAGCATGTGTAATGCCTCGAGTGTCAATAGAGCATGTGTAATGTCACTATAGCATGTGTAATGCCTCGGGTGTCAATAGAGCATGTGTAATGCTCTCAAGTGTCACTAGAGCATGAGTATTGCTCTCCAGTGTCACTAGAGCATGAGTAATGTTCTCCAATGTCACTAGAGCATGTGTAATGCTCATCTGTGTCAATAGAGCATGTGTAATGCTCTCCAGTGTCAATAGAGCATGTGTAATGTTCTCCAGTGTCAATAAAGCATGAGTAATGCTCTCCAGTGTCAATAGAGCATGTGTAATGCTCTCCAGTGTCTCTAGAGCATGGAAAATGCTCTCCAGTGTCAATAGAGCATGTGAAATGCTCTCCAGTGTCAATAGAGCATTTGTAATGCCTCAATTGTCACTAGAGCATGAGTAATGCTCTCCAGTGTCACAAGAGCATGTAAAATGCTCTCCAGTGTCAATAGAGCATGTGTAATTCTCTCCAGTGTCACTAGAGCATGATAATGCTCTCCAGTATCAATAGAGAATGTGTAATGCTCTCCAGTGTCAATAGAGCATGTGTGATGCTCTCCAATGTCACTAGAGCATGAGTAATACTCTCCAGTGTCACTAGAGCATGAGTAATGCTCTCCAGTGTCACTAGAGCATGAGTAATGCTCTCCAGTGTCAATAGAGCATTTGTAATGCCTCAATTGTCACTAGAGCATGAGTAATGCTCTCCAGTGTCACAAGAGCATGTAAAATGCTCTCCAGTGTCAATAGAGCATGTGTAATTCTCTCCAGTGTCACTAGAGCATGATAATGCTCTCCAGTATCAATAGAGAATGTGTAATGCTCTCCAGTGTCAATAGAGCATGTGTGATGCTCTCCAATGTCACTAGAGCATGAGTAATACTCTCCAGTGTCACTAGAGCATGAGTAATGCTCTCCAGTGTCACTAGAGCATGAGTAATGCTCTCCAGTGTCAATAGAGCATTTGTAATGCCTCAATTGTCACTAGAGCATGAGTAATGCTCTCCAGTGTCACAAGAGCATGTAAAATGCTCTCCAGTGTCACTAGAGCATGTGTAATGCCTGGAGTGTCAATAGAGCATATGTCATGCTCTCAAGTGTCAATAGAGCATGTGTTATGCTCTCCAGTGTCAATAGAGCATGTGTTATGCTCTCCAGTGTCAATAGAGCATGTGTCATGCCTCGAGTGTCAATAGAGCATGTGTAATGTCACTAGAGCATGTGTAATGCCTAGGGTGTCAATAGAGCATGTGTAATGCTCTCCGGTGTCAATAGAGCATGGGTAATGCTTTCCAGTGTCACTAGAGCATGAGTAATGCTCTCCAGTGTCAATAGAGCATGCGTAATGCTCTCCGGTGTAAGTAGAGCATGCGTAATAGTTTTGAGCCAACGTCAGAGACTGCCTGTCGTGGTTCAATCCTTCCAACGCAGCCAATTTAGTTAATGGCAATGGAAGTTTTGTGATTCGATTCGCCCACTGCTCGCACAACATCCATTGCTCTTGTGCAGGGAGGTAGCTTTTCTAGTGCGTCGTGTCCCTCACTCAACTCTTTCACCCAGCCTCTTTTCCCTTATTCCGACTTAGCTTCGGTCCCTCAAACCTTCCGCCTTAGCTCGGTCCCTCACTCCTTTCACCACAGCTCCGGTCCCTCACCCCTTTCACCTTAGCTCTAGTCCCTCACTCTTTTCACCTTAGCTCCGGTTTCTCACCCCTTTCACCTTAGCTCCGGTACCTCATCCCTTTCACCTTAGCTCCGGTCCCTCACCCTTTTCATCGCTACGCATCCTCTCCCTCCCCTTTCCTCCGCACCCCATTACCCTTCCCTCGGTGTCACAGGCTCACGCCCTCCCCCGCTCCTCCCTCCCTCTGCCAATCGATAGTAGACAGGGTGGAGCCACCGGGGCAGGCCAGGCAATGGGAATAGGAGGAAGGGAGGCGCAGAAGGAAGGGGGAGGTATGGGGCATGCCGTGGGTCTATACTGTAGGAGAGGCTGAACCGGATGGGAGGCGAGGCCTTCAGGGAAGGAGGTGATGGGCAAAGGGAGGTGAGGGAAAGAGTGGAGAGGTGAGGGGCATTGAAAAACAGGAAGGAAAATGTGAAGAGGTGAGGAAAGTGAGGAGGTGTTTAGGGGCAGAGAAATGTAAGTTAAAAAGAGAAGAAATGAGAAGTGAGGGCCTGAAACAATTGACAGGAAGAGAAGGGAGGTGAGGGGCAGAGAGAAGTGAGGATTAGAGAGAGGTGAGGGGAAAAGTGGGAATGTTGATGGGAAGATGGACGAGGTGAGATGCAGAGAGAGGTGAGCTGAAAATGAGAAAAAAAATAGTGGCAGAGAAGAGAGGTGAGGAGCAGAGATAGGTAAGGGAAAAAAAGGAGAGCTGAGAAGCCGAGATCAAGTGAGGGAATAAGAGAGATCAGAGATGATGAAAAAATAGGAAAAGAGATGTGACAGGAAATGATGAGGGAGGAAGAGTGCAGAGAGAAGTGAGGGGTAATGAGGAGAGGTGAGCGACAGTGAATTGTTAGGGGATAAAAGGAGAGGTTAGGTGCCGTAGTGAGGTTAGGAAAAACGAGAAGGGGTGAGGGGCAGAGAGTAGTGAGCGTATGAGATGAGAGGTGTGAGATATCGGAAAGGTAGGATTGGAGAGGTGAGGAGCGGAGGGAAATGAAGGGAAGAGAAAAGTGAGGGGCAGAGATGAGAGGTGAGGGGCAGAGAAGAGAGGGGAGAAGCAAAGAGAAGAGGTGAGGGGTAGAGAGAAGAGTTGTGGGACAAACGAAAGGTTAGGGACAGAGAGAAGAGGTGAGGGGCAGAGACGAGAGACGAGGGATATAGTGGAAAGTTTAGGGTAAGAGAAGAGAGGACAAAAGTTTTTGCGTCTTTGAGATGAAACAGGAAGGAAGAGCGGAGAGGTTCTCGAGGTGATGAGGTTCAATGGTATATAGTGTGGGTTCTAGAGAAGCATGCCAGTTAAGATGGTTACTGGAAGAAGAGAAACGAAGGTAAGGGCAGGGTAGAAGTCAGCTTGTTATTGGAGTGGACTGGGGGGATGAAAAAAAGAAGGATCCACACCTTTAAAAATTGAACTAAAGTGGAGCGCGTGGTGAGAGCAGCTCGAAGCCATGGAAATGACAACAAGGGGAGGTTGGGGGTTATGTGAGGGGGAGGGGGGAGAACTGACCAGCCTTGCTCGCCGGGGAGAAGAGGGGGTGTGGGGAGAGTTCTCTGATAGCTTACAAAAAGCGCACTTCTGAGTAAATTCGAGGATTTGTCGACCGGTTAAGTGCTGCAGGAATGAGTCCAAATTTGCATAGGCGTAAACATAACGGGAATGTCGACGACGACGTCGGGTGTTGAGCAGCAGCAGAAACTGCCGGCAATTTAAACCTCGAGAACCGGTTTTGCTGTCGTGATGTTTGACTGGTGACGAGCAGCAAACAATGCTACTCTGCTCGTAGGACAATATTTCTACATTACGTGTGAAGTGTTGGCTAAGAGTGAGTGACAAGTTATGCATGCGAATGAAGTGAAAATAACGAGTTTATAGACGTCAATTAGGTGTGAGTAACCATGTAAATACGTAGTGATTGCATCATTAGAAAAACTTTAGTCCGTATCCAAGATACGATTCTACGTAGCAGGAATACGAGTCCTTAAGGTATTGTTGGCATGTTATCTCTAACACCTCAATGCCCGGTATTATGCTATGCACAGTGCTATGGAAGAAATGGTAGGCTAACCCAAACAGGACAATATCCACGGAAGCTTAAATCACAACTTTTGTTGCGCTGGACGGTCTTGTGGTCAGCATTCTGAACGGGAGTCTTGCGACGCGAGATCGTATCATGGTTACAGACTACAGTGTTTCGAATGAGGTAATCCCTTCTCATTTAAATCAGTCTCCCAATGGCATTGCTGGTATGTTTTCTCTAATATTTGTCTAACGAGTTCATACATGTTAATGAACTACGAATATCACGTTCACACATGCCAAAAAGTGTGGCTGATTCAATGTAACTAGTGAGTGAGCTTTCGAGCGTATGGGACGGGGAGGAGGGGGGGGACTCGATGCAGAGAAGAATTGGTAAATTAAGTGAAGGATATTTCAGTTATCCTCCTCTTCGAAGAACTGCCGGCGTAATCATTTGGGCCAGCTAATCAGGGAAGGCTTCAGAGCAGATACTGCCTTTAAGGTGGTCGAACTGTACACTGTAATTGGAATATGCTTTGAGAAGGATGTTGTCAGAAGTGTGTCAATATCACCAGAAACTTCCAGCCGGACAATCAAAAGCCCACAAAAAGCAAGACAAACGGGCTCTACATTCGGTTTTTATGCTGAGCGTTTGCCTGTCGGACCACAACGAGCAGGAGGGCGGCAACTAATTTGTTTCGTTGAAGTCCAAGAACGAGTCATTACATTTCTAATTATTTGAATCATTGTTCAGAAGATATCAAGAAGAAGCCATATTTGTGACACGACTATTAAAACTTTTAAAAACGAATTTTTATGACGATATGGCAAACTAGTGCGCCCACCACCAAGCCTTTGTTCTATGTTGTATTTATTACAATGTCGTATTTATTACTCTGTTCTAAAAATGTTTACTAATAATCGAATCACGATTATGGTGTCTGCTTGCCATTTTCTGAACGACGCTTCAAACCTTTCGAGATGACAGGATTCGTTACAGAGCCGTCTTGCGGTCAGACTAGGAAATTCAACACTGTAAATGGTTACAATTTATTTGATTGATTTTGATAGTTTTCAAAACATTTCGTCTGTTTTCAAGTATATTTTTTTTACCATTCAACGACCAAGTGTTAATTCTCAAGTAAGTAACCGTCAGTCACCCGTTTGGGCTTGTAGCAAATCAATGGAGTAAGCAGTTCGTTAATAAGGAAATCTATCTAAAGTCAAATCATTTTATGCATTCGCAAGAAAACGTTTTCCGTCTAAAGAGTTAAGTGGCGGATTTGGATTATCTGCGTTAACATCAAAATCGAATGGAATTAAAATTAAGTATTAATTCTATTCGTATTATACAAGAAATGTTGTGAGCGAAAAAAACAAGCGAAGTTGTTGGCCCAGTGGGATAAATGTAGCGTATGTTTGGCGATCGTCACATGGCAAGTTTGAAATAGATTTTAAAAGTGATACATCGATGTGATATTTGGGTGCCCCTCGCCTTTGACTGCTATTATTGTTCCATCAGAGCCCGTTGGGTGTGAGGACACACAAGAGAGAATGATGAGTGGGCAGTCACACAGTATCCTCCATCATCGCGATGATTTGTAGAGCAATTAAGGCCGGCAGAGGGAGCAAGTAATGGCCTCATAGGCCGCTCCGACCAACCACGATTATCCACTATAAGATTAGACGACAGAAGTAATCACTTTAGAGGGTCCTCTATCATGTGATACTTTTATTGTCTGCAGTCAACTGATCAGGTATACAGTATACCTGATCGGTTGCAGAGATACAGGTAGGATTATTTTCGTCTTGAATTAACTTTGACTTAGTAGTAGTAGTAATAGTAGCACGTCTTTGCCGGGCTGAAGAGTCCATTCTAGCAGTATTCCAAAATTGAATTTTTAATACAACTGGCAAAGTCTAGATGAGGTGCTGCTCATCTTTCATGGGCTGCCGGACGTTGAAGACTCCAATGGAGGTTGTTGCCACCTTGGCGGCTTTAGTCCTAATTTCACATTTTCTCAGGAAGGGGTGGATTATTCTCCCAGTGCTTGTCGAGGCGGGTTTTCAATGAGTTAACGTTGTTACTGTTAACCACATCATGTGGTAGACGGTTCCAAATTGTTGGTATCTTGACTGGAAAAAATTGTCGGGTACTGATGTTCTGAATGGTTTTAGCTGCAGTTTTTTTACTTTTATTTCTATTCTTTGGGCTTTTATTTCGGTGAGTCGCCTCCGTTCCCTCCGCGTCGCATGCCTCTGCTACCCTTCCCCCCCCCGACCCCTCGCCCGTTAGCTGACTCACGCGCCAAACCAGTTCCGGTTCTGCCGTCGGACCCCCGCCCTTACCCTATCTTATTCCTTCGCATCCGCATTTCAGCGACATTATTCAATGGTAATTCAATGGTATTTACACAGTCAATGAACTCAACCTAAGACGCTCTAACTCTTGCTCCGCTCCACAAGGAAGCGAAATTCTCAGCTCTGGTTGTGTTCGCTTGTTTAAGCCCCTCCTCTTCACCCGGAAAAGAGGCCCAGCGCTTTTGTATTGGCCTATTCAGGTCTCTTCTCTTCACCCGGAAGCGAGTAATCCAGCTCTTCTTGTGCTGGCTTGTTCAGGCCCTTCCTCTCCACCCGGAAACGAGTGATCCAGCTCTTCTTGTGCTGGCTTGTTCAGGCCCTTCCTCTCCACCCGGAAGCGAGTGATCCAGCTCTTCTTGTGCTGGCTTGTTCAGGCCCTTCCTCTCCACCCGGAAGCGAGTAATCCAGCTCTTCTTGTGCTGGCTTGTTCAGGCCCTTCCTCTCCACCCGGAAGCGAGTAATCCAGCTTTTCTTGTGCTGGCTTGTTCAGGCCCTTCCTCTCCACCCGGAAACGAGTGATCCAGCTCTTCTTGTGCTGGCTTGTTCAGGCCCTTCCTCTTCACCCGGAAACGAGTGATTCAGCTTTTCTTGTCTAAGCTTGTTCAGGCCC
>SDVV010019541.1:0-13509 GCA_016164225.1 Gammarus roeselii | reverse complement strand
ATATACACATATATACAGGGTGAACTTGAATTAACTGACCCTTTTAATTTGTTAATAAATGAAAAACAAAGAACGCTATGAAGTTGAAACTTGTTTTATTTAAAAGAAGAACACTTTTATGGTAATATTGTTTAATAGTTTTTGAAAATAATACCTTTCAAATGACAGCTACGGTTGTTTTGACAAGATAGGGTTCTTTTCTTCGTTGTTTTCATAACCTTCATTAGTGTTTCTGGCGAGAGTGCAGCTGTTTCATGATAAATGTTGTTTATAAGTTCCTGTAAATTAGATGGATTTGTTACATAAACTCGTGACTTGAGGAAGCCTCATAAGAAAAAGTCGCATGGGGTCAATTCAGGAGAACGAGGGGGCCAAGGAATGTCACCAAATCGTGAAATCAAACGATTTGGAAAGCAATCTTTTAACAATGCCATCGTTTCTCTTGCAGTATGTGCGGTGGCTCCATCCTGTTGAAACCACGTGTATTGAACATTCTGTCTCTTAAGTTCTGGAATAAGAAACTCTCTTATCATCGAGCGGTACCTTTCACCAGTGACTGTTACAGTTGCGTTATCATTTTCAAAAAAGTAAGGTCCATAAACAAGTGAAGCTGATATTCCGCACCACACAGTAACACGAAGAGGATGCAATGGTCTTTCGTGGATTTCGCGTGGATTTTCATCGCTCCAAATTCTGGAATTATGATTGTTTACATGACCAGTTAAGTGAAAGTGAGCTTCGTCAGAGAAGATGATGTTTTCGATGAAAGGGGCATCCTCGCACAAATGGAGAAAGGATTCGGAATATCCAAGACGTTGGGGCTTCAACTTCAAGTCCTTTTTCAGAATGCGACATAATGTTAAACTTGAGTAGGTTCAACGTAGAGCTACCAAACTCACCCTTTCGCTGAGTTGTCGAAGAATTTAACAAACTTCCAGCGGAGGTTGTAAACAGCATTTCAATCGAAACGTTCAAGTCTCGTCTCGATAAGTTCTACATAAATCGCCGTTAAATAGCTAAACCGTTCCATTTCCTGTTGTTATAAAAAAAACAGAAATGGCACACGAAGCTCTCTTAGACGTTCTACTTCAGAACTAATCCTCTTGCTATCAAAAGGCAACCTAGTTTAGGCCAATAGGCCTATTGTTGTCTTTCTGCACTTGTAAACACTTGTAAATGCCAGTCGGTCAGACTATACAACCCTTGTATAAACTACCAACAGCTCCGAAAAACGACTTTTCAAAACGGGCATTAATTCCTCTATGCGGAGACTTTGCCAGACTAGGTAAGGGTAGTGGCTTTGAAACTAGTCGCCAAACTATACAGTGTTGTCTCAGCGACAGGCATTGTCTATACAGAATTCAGATAGATTGAGTACTCTGAGTTTTTTTTATAACGCTTACATATGTTTATTTTAGGTTTACTTATTCAGTGAAAACCGGTTCGATAGCACATTCTCAAATATTCTTTCTTGGATGCTGTACATTGACACATTTCTCTTTGCATGTCAAAGAAGACGAGTATTCATGGCTTGAATTTCTCCAATGATTTTGTCGCTAAGCCTTTTATTTGTGCTGAAACCATCATTTTCAAACTGAACCTGAAATGTGAAGAAAGTCTCCGTGACTTTTTCTTGCGTATTAATGCGAGGAGAGGCCCCGTGACGTCTTCTTGCGTAATAATGCGAGGAGAGGCCCCGTGACGTTTTGTTGCGTATTAATGAGAGAAGAGGCTCGGGACGTCTTCTTGCGAATTAATGTGAGGAGAGGCCCCGTGACGTCTTCTTGTGTATTAATGAGAGGAGAGGCCCCGTGACGTCTTCTTGCGTATCAATGTGAGGAGAGGCCCCGTGACGTCTTCTTGTGTATTAATGCGATGAGAGGCCCCATGCCGTCTTCTTGCGTATTAATGCGCGGAGAGACCCCGTGACGTTTTATTGCGTAATAATGCGAGGCGAGGCCCCGTGACGTCTTGTTGCGTATTAATGCGAGGAGAGGCCCGTGACGTCTTGTTGCATGTTAATGCAAGGAGAGGCCCCGTGACGTCTTGTTGCGTATTATGCGGGGAGAAGCCCCGTGACGTCTTGTTGCGTATTAATGCGAGGAGAAGCCCGTGACATCTTCTTGCGTATTAATGCGATTAGAGTCCCCGCGACGTCTTCTTGCGTATCAATGTGAGGAGAGGCCCCGTGACGTCTTCTTGCGTATTAATGCGAGGAGAGGCCCCGTGACGTCATGTTGCATACAAATGCGAGGAGAGGCCCCGTGACGTCTTCTTGCGTATTCGTGATCACATTTTTAAAACTCCCAAATGTTATCCGACTCCAAAATAGGCCTCTAATTTGCCCTTATCTTATTAGTGAAGGAGAGTGACGGACTGGCAGACAGAAATACAGACTGACACACATATACACGCTTTATGATTTAAATAGCTGTTTACGAATTATCCTTTTTCTTCTTTGGAATTTTAAATAATTCTCTCCCTTGCAAAGCCATACATCAGAGGAGAATTTTAACCAATGCAACTCAGGTCATAAATCTTTTCTTGAAAACTAATAAATAACAGACGTCCTTCATCGCGATCAAAAAAACAAGAAATATGGACTCCGCCATGAAAGGGGAGTTCAAGAGCAGAGTCAGTTTAGTCGAGAGCTGCTGTGAATAAGGTGGAAGTAAACAGTAAATGTTTACCTGAATAAACATATTTGCGCATCTGATGTGTTGAAAAACATTCTTTCAGTTTATATAAATATTAATTGTTGAAAAGAAGCGCATATATTGAGTTTTGTTCATTCGAAATAATTACTGAAACATGAATCTGGAATAGTTATTGGGTTGTTTTAGTCAGTCCAACAGCACACAATTTCCTTTCTGACATATGCTATGTGGTCTTGTAACAAAGTGAAGAGAAATGCCTCAGACTTGTGTTAATGACTAGTGTTTGTATAAAAATAACTAAATTTTAAAAGCATCAGACTACAGCGAGATTTAAAAATTGTGTAAGTATATTTCGTAATTATTTTTTTTTCTCGGAAATTGAGAATGCAATGTCGTCATGTAAAAGTGAAGAAAACTGCAAATTGTTTACAATGATTTATTTGATTTTTAAACGGAATTAAAACTTCCGATTTATGTGTTAAGCAAATGGAATAAGCGATAAGTGGTGATATAAAGTAATCAGATCGTGTGTCTGTCTTTCGTCTGGCATCACACTCTACCATATAAGACAGGTAAAATTAAGTCGGGGGCGCTTTCAAATTCCTTGAATAAAAATAAAAATAAAACGCCACAATCTCAGCTAAAACCATTCAGAACATCAGTGTTCGAGACTTTGTTTCCAAATAAGATATCAAAAATTTGAAATCGTTTACCACATGATGTGGTAAACAGTAATAACGTAAACACCTCTGAAAACCGCCTCGACAATACTGGGAGACTAATCCACCCCCTCACTAAGAAAGTGTGACTTCTGTTTTATTGCCGCCAAGGTGGAAACAACCTCCGTTGAAGCCTTCAGCATCCGGCAGTCCATGAACGCAGGACACCTCCTCTAGGCTGGGCTGTTGTACTGCAAATTCAATTTCGGAATTCCGCTAGAATGGACAAGTTCTTCTTAGATTAGGCATGTGCAGACCAGAAGATCGCTTCACTCGGATAGTATGCTCCGACAACGTAATTTGTAGTAGGAGTACCTACCAGTAGCAAACAAACCTAATCCTAATTGAACGGATGTTCTTCAGTCGAAGACTACTATGGAAGAAGACGCTCGGCACTGACAATAACTTCGATGACATGAACTCGGTCTTGGTCGTTTCAGTTGACGGTAGTGATGTAATAATGAACATACACATGTGTATACGTGATGTGTCAGGAGAGGGAGGAGAGGACCTAGAAGCCCAGTCAGAATCATTCTGACGTCAACCCAGACCGGTGAAAAGAACGTACTAATTTTTTTTACCCCCAACCAGAATTTGACGTTTCTTTCAACTTGTATATACTTTGTATAATATATTATTCATAGATCAATTTGAGTTGGAATTTACAAATCCTCTACCTACAACATCGTAGGATATAACAAATTTTTCATTCGATAATTGGAAATAAATCCTCTGCCTACAACATCGTCAGATATAACAGATTATACATCCGTTAATTGGGAATAAATTCTCTGCCTACAACATCGTCAGATATAACCGATTATACATTCGTTAATTGGGAATAAATCCTCTGCCTACAAAATCGTCAGATATAACAGATTATACATTCGTTAATTGGGAATAAATCGTCGGCCTACAAAATCGTCAAGAAATAACAGATTATACATTCGTTAGTTGGGAATAAATCTTCTGCCTACAAAATTGTCAGATATAACAGATTATACATTCGTTAATTGGGAATAAATCTTCTGCCTCCTAAATCGTCAGATATAACAGATTATACATTCGTTAATTGGGAATAAATTCTCTGCCTACAAAATCATCAGATGCAACAGATTATACATTCGTTAATTGGGAATAAATCCTCTACCTACAACATCGTCAGATATAACAGATTATACATTCGGTAATTGGGAATAAATCCTATGCCTACAAAATCGTCAGATATAACAGATTATACATTCGTTAATTGGGAATAAATCCTCTGCCTACAAAATCGTCATATATAACAGATTATATATTCGTTAATTGGGAATGAATCCTCTACCTACAACATCGTCAGATATAACAGATTATACATTCGTTAATTGGGAATAAATCCTCTGCCTACAACATGGTCAGATATAACAGATTATACATTCGTTAATTGGCAATAAATTCTCTACCTACAACATCGTCAGATATAACAGATTATACATTCGGTAATTGGGAATTACATTTGGCTTGAATATTTCATAGAAAATGGGCAAAAGAAAGGCCATGAACTATAGTAAACCAAAGTCTCACGGCAGGTCGGAAATTTCACAAAATCGCAGATACAGGTACAGACACTAGGCCGAATACCTCAGGAAGAGGGGTGGCCGCCGCAAGGCGCCCCTCATTCTCCTCTCATACGCTCACATTCACACAACTTAGCCTTTTGCGTTAAAGGGTCCGGCCGGAAGACACCCCAACACAAACTGGTTTATGAATGCGGTCCGAGGTCAGTGTCAGCAGAAGAGCCCGGCAATGTGACTGGTTTACCCCTGCCTCGTCATGATAATCAGCCCTCTCCCCATCCACATAGAGATGCCACTAAATAATTTCAAATAGTTTCATCTCTATATGAACACTACAAGTTATGGTCGTTTATCTTACACAACGGTTTGTATATGTCGTGAGATACAAGGGACGTAGCGAATGTTCTATAACCTTTAAAGGTGCCCTAGATTTCGCGCCATCGAAATTCTGCTTTGAATTCAAATCGGTGGAATAGGGTCCGTTTAATACAATGGCAGCCATTAAATACGTCAAAATAGTTTAATATAATTTCGGAAGCCAGTGATAGGTTTTTTGTTTCAGCTTCATGGCCTTTGGTTTCGGTTTTGGACAGAGTTTTTTTTGGGGGTTTCATGCCGTGACACAACCATTTGTCTTGGCATCTGTGACAGACATTCTTTTGTTCCAGCTTCAGTGAGAAGCAGTTTTTGATTTCGGCTTCAGTGAGAAGCAGTCTTTGGTTTCGTCTTCGAAGAGAAGCAGTCTTTGATTTCGACTTCAGTGATAGACAGTCTCTTGTATCGGCTTCAGAACAGACAGTCTTTGGTTTCGGTTTCAGTGACAGACAGTCTTTGCTATTGGCTTCATTGACAAGCAGTTTTTTGTTTCGGCTTCAGGACAGACAACCTTTGGTTTCGTCCCCAGTGACAGACAGTCTTTTGTATCGGCTTCAAGACAGACAGTCTTTGGTTTCGGCTTCAGTGACAGACAGTCTTTGGTTTTGGCTTCTGTGAGAAACAGTATTTTGTTTCGGCTTCAGTGACAGACAGTCTTTGGTTTCGGCTCCAGTGACATAGTCTTTTGTATCGGCTTCAGAACAGACAGTTTTTGGTTTCTGTTTCAGTGACAGACAGTCTTTTGTATCGGCGTCAAGACAGACAGTCTTTGGTTTCTGCTTCAGTGACAGACAATCTTTGGTTTCTGCTTCAGTGACAGACAGTCTTTGGCTTCTGCTTTAGTGAGAGGCAGCCTTTGGTTTCGGCTTCAGTGTTTTCTTTGACATCGGTAGTAGAAGCTTTATTAGTTTGACGACAGAAGTAGATATTTTGTTTTTTGACGCAAGTGGTAGACAGTTTTTTTGAGTCGAGGTCAGCGGATGACAGTTTTTTGTTTGGGTTTCGGTGGTCAATGTCTTTGCTTCAACGTCAGCATTTTTTTTTGTATCAACCTCATTTGTAGACAGTCTTTTGTTGCGGCGCTAGCGGCCGTCAGCCTTTGTTTCTACGACAGTGGTAGACGGTGTGTTGCTCTGCTGTCAGTATTCGACTTTTTTTCGGGGCTTGTGTTCGACAATCGTTTGTTTCGGCTCAGGGGTATCATTTTTTCTCGAGATCAATGTTAGACAAATTTTTGTTCGGCCCCTCCATTTGATAGTTAAATCACGATAAATTGTCACTTCCTCGTAAATTTTGTCATGGGCGACGTGAGCAATATTTTTTTTTCTCGCTGCCACCAAACAAGTTTCCAAGCATCTAACGCCTGCTCTAGTGAGCCGCTCATCTTTCTCCAGCCTAACGTAAGCCTCCAATAAATTGGCATCCAAGAAGCAAACCAAAAATGCAATAACCTGCATCAAAACACTCAAGATTTGCAGCACACATAAATTGATTGGGAGAATATTTTCACGCTGTTTCTTAAATTAAGTTCATCCACGATGACAATTTTTTTTATTCAAGAATATATCTTCCCTTGACCGAATGCAGCACATTTTTCCCTTTCCCAAGCAGATAAAAATATAGAGACCTGAAACTAATCAACGAGTTAATGACCTCACACGCAGGGAGACTTATTCTCATTTAAAACATTTACGATACTGACTATAAGAAACTCTTCATTTACCGCGTTTACGATACTGACTATGAAAAACTCTTCATTTACCGCGTTTACGATACTGACTATAAGAAACTTTTAATTTACCGCGTTTACGATACTGACTATGAGGAACTCTTGAAGAAAAACTTTTATATCCATTAACATTTGTGAGAGTTGCCAAGAACTCACGACGTCATAAGCAGCAGTTTTGGTACATTGCTTCTAATGTCTCGAGTCAGAATAATCTTAGTGAATTTCCAAGCATTCTATTCAATCCCTTTGGCAAAAACTCTGCAAAACGCTCATCATACAATCCAATCCTAAACTTATTCACCGCAAATTACCTTTAGAACGATTTCTGTGGTGTAATTTAACCGTCATTATTTGTGTTCGATATGTGCTGAAATAATCGTTTCAAAGTTCGACCAACCAAACTAATAATGGAAATGAAACCCCTAATTACGATTTCATTAATTGAAAAAGATAATTAAATTTGCAATTGTTTCATTTATCAAATTAGTTTTGACAATCAGCTGAAACAATAGTTGCATTTATTCTCCTCCTGTACGTTTCAAAGAACACATCACGAGACAAAGCAAACAATCCCGCGAGTAGACGCAGCAGCCACAATACCGGGCTCGTTCAAACAAGCGCCACACCAAATGGTCCATAAAACCATCATGGCGGCCGAGGAGCCGCTGATATAAACACACAACAGCACAAAGGATCAAGTGGCCAAAACCAGCGAGGGTCGCGGAAATTATGAACAGAAACCTAGCCATAAAAGTTCATGTTATATTCTCTTATTTGACATGTCTTTGACTTCAATAGTTGGCTGGAAATTTAGTTAGAAAGAAAACAATAGTCATTTCATCAGTTATGGATTTAAGACAGCAATAAGTCCACTACTTACAGTTAGTCGCGAAACAGAAAATTCCAGCTATTTCGAACGACTCGTCTGTTTCCAGCTACCCCTAACGGCTTGTCTAATTCCAGATACCCCTAATGGCTCGTCTAATTCCAGCAACCCCTAAGTGCTCACCTAATTCCAGCTACCCCTAACCGGAAGCCTAATTCCAGTTACCCCTATCAGCTTGTCTAATTACAGCTACCCCTATCGGCTCGTCTAATTCCAGTTACTCCTAACAGCTCGTCTAATTCCAGCAACCCCTAATTGCTCGCCTAATTACAGCTACTCCTAACCGCTCGCCCAATTCCAGCAACCCCTAACCATTCGCTAAATTTCAGCTACCCCTAACGGCCCGCCTAACTCCAGCAACCCCTAACCGCTTGCCTATTTACAGCTACCCCTATCGGTTTGTCTAATTCCAGCAACCCCTAACGGCTCGTCTAATTCTAGCAACCCATAACCGCTCGCCTAATTCCAGCTACCTCTAACCGGTCGCCCAATTCCAGCTACCCTTAACGGCTCGTCCAATTCCAGCTACCCCCAGCTACCCCAAACGGCTTATCTAGTTTTAGCTACCCCTAACGGCTTGTCTAATTCCAGCTAACCCTACCCGCACGCCTAATTTACGATGAAAGTTGGAATAGTGTACTTCATATTGCCATTACACGGCAGAGCTATCAGCAGGGATTGCTGTCCATTCTTCTCATTAGATACGCTACAAATAAATCAAGTAAGTTAATTTAATTAAATTTAACCCTCGCATCAACTTAGTTGTCGATTGAGTATTTAATAGGTTTTAAAATGCAGGGATATTTAGAATGGTAGGATTTACAATTTATTTATGTATAGTGAGAGGTTGAAAATACAGAAGTGGCAGAAATACCACATAATATATCCCAAGTCTTTGTCATGCGTGAGCTGTTTCAAAAGACAACATTTGCTACTTCAATGCAATAGTGCTGAAAAATGTTCATTTACATACCACCCACCGTAGATATTGTTGAAGGACGCTCTCTATTCCCAATTGTTGAAGGATGCTCTCTATTCCCAATTATTGAAGAACGCTCTCTATTCTCAATTGTTGGAGGACGCTTCCTATTCTCAATTGTTAAAGGACGCTTTATATTCTCAATTGTTGGAGTACGCTCTCTATTCTCAATTGTTGGAGGACGCTTCCTATTCTCAATTGTTAAAGGACGCTTTATATTCTCAATTGTTGGAGGACGCTCTCTATTCTCAATTGTTGGAGGACGCTCTCTATTCACAATTGCTGAAGGACGCTCTCTATTCACAATTGCTGAAGGACGCTCTCTATTCACAATTGCTGAAGGACGCTCTCTATTCCCAATTGTTGGAGGACGCTCTCTATTCACAATTGCTGAAGGACGCTCTCTATTCACAATTGCTGAAGGACGCTCTCTATTCCCAATTGTTGAGGAACGCTCTCTATTCCCAATTGTTGGAAGACGCTCTCTATTCTCAATTGTTGGAGGACGCTTCCTATTCTCAATTGTTGGAGGACGCTCTCTATTCTCAATTGTTGGAGGACGCTCTCTATTCCCAATTGTTGGAGGACGCTCTCTATTCACAATTGCTGAAGGATGCTCTCTATTCCCAATTGTTGGAGGACGCTCTCTATTCCCAATTGTTGAAGGACGCTCTCTATTCCCAATTGTTGAGGAACGCTCTCTATTCCCAATTGTTGAAGGACGCTCTCTATTCCCAATTGTTGAGGAACGCTCTCTATTCTCAATTGTTGTTGGACGCTTTCTATTCCCGATTGTTAAAGGACGCTCTCTATTCTCAATTGTTGGAGGACGCTCTCTATTCTCAATTGTTGGAGGACGCTCTCTATTCCCAATTGTTGAAGGATGCTCTCTATTTCCGATTGTTAAAGGACGCTCTCTATTCTCAATTGTTGGAGGACGCTCTCTATTCCCAATTGTTGGAGGACGCTCTCTATTCCCGATTGTTAAAGGACGCTCTCTATTCTCAATTGTTGGAGGACGCTCTCTATTCTCAATTGTTGGAGGACGCTCTCTATTGCCGATTGTTAAAGGACGCTCTCTATTCTCAATTGTTGGAGGACGCTCTCTATTCCCAATTGTTGAAGGATGCTCTCTGTTCCCGATTGTTAAAGGACGCTCTCTATTCTCAATTGTTGGAGGACGCTCTCTATTCCCAATTGTTGGAGGACGCTCTCTATTCCCGATTGTTGAGGAACGCTCTCTATTCCCAATTGTTGAAGGATTCTCTCTATTCCCAATTGTTGAAGGATGCTCTCTATTCTCACCTGCTCTACACGCCAAAACCAAAGAAACCATTACGTTGAATAATTGATTCCTGGGCTGATAAGTAAGATGAGTTAGGTAAGTGACATTTAATTAAATCGTCACACAATATTCTGTTCACACTGATCTTCATTAAAGAAACGGAGAGTTGAAGATGTCCATCATGGGATGTCATAGAAAACTCACTCGTAAAATGTTCGGTACTCGCATAAGAATTGTTTTTAACTAATCACAAAGTTGAACTTATGGGTTACAGATGCCCACGATAAACACATCTTGATGAACCATTAGAATGGGCTGATAATTGAACAGGTTCCTGAATGCACGAGATGACAGGAAATACTACAATGGTTAGATGAGACACACTTCTACAATGGTTAGATGAGACACACTTCTACAATGGTTAGATGAGACACACTTCTACAATGGTTAGATGAGACACACTTCTACAATGGTTAGATGAGACACACTGCTACAATGGTGAGATGAGACATATCGCTTCAATGGACGCACTGCTATATGCTTAGAAGAGACATACTGCTACTATGGTTAGATGAGACACACTTCTACAATGGTTAGATGAGACTCACTTCTACAATGGTTAGATGAGACACACTGCTATAATGGTTAAATGAGACACACTGCTATAATGGTTAGATATGACACTGCTACAATGTGTAAATATGACACACTGCTACGATGGTTAGATGAGACACACTACTACAATGGTTATATGGACACACTGCTATAATGGTTAGATGTGACACACTGCTACAATGGGTAAATATGACACACTGCTACGATGGTTAGATGAGACACACTACTACAATGGTTATATGGACACACTGCTATAATGGTTAGATATGACACTCTGCTACAATGAGTAAATATGACACACTGCTACAATGGTTAGATGATACATAATGCTACATTGGTTAGAACAGCTTCCAACTTTGATTAAGGTTAACTGATTTTAATATGATTAATTGAATTATTTCTAACAATTACCGTGCCATTTTTGATGATACAGTCATTGCCTTATAAGCCAATATTTTGCTGTCTTCTATATCAGAAGAATATTCATCCGACTTGTGTACTCCAGCATTGTATTATTCTGATTGTCAATCATTTAATCTTTTCCTAGCGGTCATGAAGTGTTTAGATTGTATATTGAGCTGTTTGGTATGTTTTTTATGTATAACTTTTTTTGTATAACTTGTGTCGCCTATTCACCCCTTCATTATCCATACAATGGTTTAGACCTGTCTTTACAATATGTTAGCTCTTTTAGATTTCCCAACCCTATGTTGTATCCACATTTTCTGTCTAATTCATGTCGTTCATCCACGCCTTTGTCATCGTACAATAATGTAGACTTCTCATTCCAATATGTTAGCAACCCCATTTTCTCGGGACTCTAGCCACATGCATTCGTGATTTTCCACCCCATGTACTTGTTATTTTCCACAATCATGTATTTTGTTATTTATCCATCCCATGTATTTATTATTTTTCAACCCCACTTGTCACTGGTTTTCCCAACGCTATGTAGTCGTGATTATTTTGTCACAATAGACATTTTCTGTACGTGCACTGATGATGCTATTGAAAATAATATATCGCTTCATGTAATCTTAACCGGCGACTCCTAGAGATGAACAGTGACGAATTCAAATTGATTTCTCGTTTTCGTTAATTCAAATATCGTAGTTGATAATGAAGTTTCATGTCATGTTTATGAATTTGATTATTTTCTAAAAATGTATAACCCATTGTCAGACGATGTAAATAAATGATTTATTAATGATAATAAATAATAGTAATAATAATAATAATAATAATAATAATAAAAATAATAATTGATAAGATACACTGATACAATGGTTAGATGAGACACACTGATACAATGGTTAAATGAGACACACTGCCACAATGGATTGATAAGATACACTGATACAATGGTTAGATGAGACACACTGCTACAATGGTTAGATGAGACACACTGATACATTGGTTTGATGAGGCGCACTGATATAATGATTAGATGAGACACATTGATACAGTGGTAATATAACACACTCTGCAATATTTGTTCGATAAGGATATCGAACTTTTCGCCCAAATCGAATAGAAATGTTTCAGCGCAAAATATTAATATGATTTGTTTACATGTGTTTATGGAAAATGCCGTTACAACAGATTTTATAACTTATTTCCTTGGCCTTCAAATTGGTTGGTGGTAGCTGAAGAAGCTATCTATGGTCGGTGGCAGCCGAAAGAGCTGTCTATGGTCGGTGGCAGCCGAAGGAGATGTCTATGGTCTGTGGCAGCCGACGAAGCTGTTTATGGCTTGTACACAGTGGCGATATGAATTTTTTCTATGGTTAGTCTACAACGGAAAACAAATAATACGTTTCCAACGTGGAATTTAAAATGGAACTTTGTTACGATTTCTATGCTAGGACAAAGCCCCCAAAGCCGCCAAATGAATTATATTAATCAAATTTCCGTTTAGAATTAGAGTTGAGGATTTTTGTTAGGCCTAAGTCGTAAAAAAACTTATTCTCTTCTGCTCTGCGACGACCTCACACACTGCCCCTCGTATGTACTTGGTGCACGACAACGGCCTCACACTTTGCCCCTCGTACCTGGTGCACGGCAACGGCCTCACACCTTTACTCTCGTACTCGGTGCACGGCAACGGCCTTATGCCTCTAGTACTCGGTGCACGGCACCGGCCTCACACTCTGCCCCTCGTACTTGGTGCACGGCAACGGCCTCACACCTTTATTCTCGTACCCGGTGCACGACAACGGCCTCATGCCTCTTGTACTCGGTGCACGGCACCGGCCTCACACTTTGCCCTCGTACTTGGTGCACGGCAACGGCCTCCCACTCTGCCCCTCTTACTTAGTGCACAGCAACAGCCCCACACCTTACCACTCGTACTCGGTGCACGGCAACGGCCTCACACCCTGCCTCTCGTATTCGGTGCACGGCAACAGCCCCACACCTTACCACTCGTACTCGGTGCACAGCAACAGCCTCACATCCTGGCTCTCGTACTCGGTGACCGGCAACGGCCTCACACCTTACCACTCGTACTCGGTGCACGGCAACGGCCTCACACCCTGACTCTCGTACTCGGTGCACGGCAACGGCCTCACACCTTGTACTCTCGTACTCGGTGCATTGCAACCGCCTTATGCACACCCTGCCTCTCGTACTCGGTGCATGGCAACGGCCTCACACCTTGACTCTCGTACTCGGTGCACGGCAACGGCCTCACACCTTGTCTCTCG
>SDVV010019540.1:0-13509 GCA_016164225.1 Gammarus roeselii | reverse complement strand
CAACGCTTTTACTCACACCTATACCTACTGACTTCACAGACATTTCAGTACAAGGAAACTATCGGAGTCATTTATAAGTCAAGTGTTCGTCAAAGGGAAGAAAATTTGACCTCTAGTCTCCATCAATCGCATCAGGCAACATCAATGGTTTTTGCACGCCGAAACCAATGTGATGCTCTAACGTCTGAGTTGGATAACAATAAGGTTTATTATTTCGGGGATTTTCATCTTGGAAAACTGACAGTCGATAACTGGAAGAAGCATTCCGTCCTTGAGGTTTATTCCTGATTTGAAATATGTTATATCAATGATAAGCAAGCTATATAAACTGTTGAGTTAGGGTTAATCACAAGCATATCATTTAATACTCATAAATTCTATGAAAAAATAATGAATATTTTTTTAACAGAGGTGGAATTTTCTGCCTGTTTATCCATGCGTAGTTGATTAGTTCTAAGGAGCAAGAAAAATCCCAGCACTCCAAAAAAATAGACGTTAAAAAGTAAGTAAACGATAAACAGAACAATGTCAGTTTACGTTTAAAATATGTATCGGTTTTCTCTTGGCTATTAGTTTTGGTTTTATTGCTGAACTAAACACAAGGAAGCAAATACAGGGTTGTAAATTATGTATATTAGCTGAATAGCTTATTCATACAGGCTAGCAAAGGCCAACGCTGCATGTGTTTCAAATATTGCATAGTTCGAGCACATCGCCTTCGTTGAATAGTTCGTTCAATACGAAATTTGGTCCGGGCACTGCCACTTATGACGTCCTGCCAACGATGCAGCAGGTCTCACTGCTCGCCCTCATTGCAAACAGCGAACTAAGAATTTTTTTATTACTAAAAATTAATCTCAATATTAGAGGGGGATTTGGCCTAGCACCTTTAAATGTATTTGAGATTGTTTTTGATTTATCATCTATTGATTTCATCTCGCAATAATCAGTCGTTCTTCGTTGACTCCACCTGCTAAAACTCGGTCATGCGTTTGGTGTTGTTGCTTCTGGGCATCGTAGACAATTTGTAAGGCGGACAATATATGCTCAAATTTGCATTCCGGACAGCATATTTGGGTAACAAACTGGATGTGTTGACCTGTGAAGAATGGCACCCGTTGAAAAGTTCATGCTAATGAAAGATACAATCTCATCGCAGTTTTTTACAATGAGGTACCAATCGAAACCTCACGGCATCAATAACTGTGCATCGCTTTATCAAAAGCAACTCATTGCTGTTGAAATTCGCTCATTACGAATTTTGGTTAGCGAATGCTAACCAATGCTAACCAAGGCCAGACAATCTTTAAACTCATTCACATATGCTCACACATCTGCAGTTTTTGGTCCTTTCGCAAAAAAGGAACGGCATGGCAATAAGCTTAGAGGCCCAACATTCGATTCGTTCACTCACTCAGTGTCTGTCATGAGTAAGATCAGATGTCGGGGTATGCCAACAACAGCTCCCGACAAACTTTCACTGTCTTACCGACCACATCTCATAGTGGCCGGGACCTCGCCTTTCACCCGGCAAATAATACATTAACTCAATACGTAATCTGCCAAACTGAGACACACGTAGTCACTTGCTGACACGGTAATAAAAAAAAGTGCTTTCTGAACTATTATCTATTCCGACAAACACTGAAACTAATACCTCAATGCTATCGCGGTCGATGTTTCAAGCCAATCAATGGGCATATCATGTTAACTGTTTCAATGTCTTGTGTACAAGATTGGAACTATGTATCATATCGTCATTTGGCCGTCGTTTGAACTAAAGATTTTTCAATGAGGTTTTATAAGTAGGAAATGTATAGGTCTAGTGTTTAATAATGTTTAGGTTCTTATCTAAATTTAATAATAGTAAAATAAATAAGTGAAATCATAGGAACAAATCTTTCATTATAGCGTATATTATGTTAGAATAATCATGGATACTACTTATGAGAAACAAATCCCTCTGCATCGAGTTAACATCTATAATCCTGTAAATGGTTGATTGTATATGACCTTTGTTTTTAGTAAATATTTATCACCTACAGTATCGGTATCTGCATTACTATCAGAATAAGCAGAAATGTCGAGGTCTGAATCTATATCATCCTCTTGCTATCAGCATATACCCTACAACTTCTTGAATACCTTAAGAGACGAATTTGCGAGTTCAATTTTTAGTATTTTGTGCTCAGACATTTGAAGGCATTTTTAGATATTGTTCCGCATCGTTACAAATGTTGATATCGTTGTTCTGATTAGTAAATTAGCCACCAATAATGGATGACAAGACAAAGTTATATGTTATTGATATCGACAAACTTCCCCAATGTCTCGTATATAGGCAGTAAATAATATGTGAAAAGTACATGACGCTTTAATTACGTGGAGAAAACAAGAAGTAAAACAAAACAACATGTATATGTACAATATCATTTTAATCTGAGCAAGGATTGTTGAAAAATAACATTTCTTAAAACCCAGTCAGCCCTTTGGAGCGTTTCCGGAGGGCAATCTCACCTCAATCTGTTCCCGTCCAAACTCATGCAGCGGAAAATTGCCCTGCAGCTGGCAACACTGCATGCACGGCAGAGGCGGGGGGGGGGGGACGATTAACTCCTACCTTTACGATGGACGTGAGATGGCAGGTGAGATAGCTCATCATTAGAGCGAAAAATATATATAATACAGCAAACACATGCAGAAATTTGTGTGTATGAACAAGTAGATGTAAAAGAAAGTAGCTAATACCCTAACATAGACTTACAATATACAATGTTAAAATGATGAATGACTTTGACAGCAGTATCTGCCTACCTATAGCCCGGACAATTTGAATTTATTATTTATTTCAACAGACAATGTTATTTTGACCGCATATATATAGAATAAATATCGACTATTGCTGCATTTAGTTGTTTGGTCCGGACTTAATTGCTGTCCAAGCCATCGAGTTTTTCTGTTGGTGTTGAGAGATGATTATTCATATTCTGCCAATATGCCGTAAACTGTTTCTCATTATGGCCGACGTCAGGGAAATCACTCCGCTACAAAACCGCTTTTTGCTGTCGCGGCTGGCGCCCGCGATGTTCAGTATCATGCACAGGCTGACATTGCAGTCGGATACGGTAACACTCGGCCTCGAGGGTTCTTGAACATCAACTCTATTTTTTAGCATCATTCCTGCTCGGCAGCAGGCAATACTCACTGGACATGCGTACATATGATAAATATAATGGAAAAAATAAGCGCAAATGAATTGTAAGTTTGATTCGTATTGCATGTCTTTTGCAATCAATTGCATTTTTATACGTTATTTCAAGTCATCTTGACATTTCTTAACGGGATTCTCATATTGATAAAAAGGCCGACGATTTGAAATGTCTGCAATACAAATATTAGTAGCCTATCAGAACAAGAGGGAGTCAAATATTAAAAAAGATTAGTGCTTTTTTTGGTTTCTTTTTTTTGAGATCGATCAGCTTATGTAAGTGCCGATGTGTACCAGCAATTTAATATAGCTGGGAAAACGACGGACAATGATCGGTGTTTACACGGATCAAATTAAAATTTGCCCGGTGTAATTCAATTACGATAAAATGTATTCCGACATTATGACGGGATGAAAATATTGACATCAGTTCAAATAACAGAGCAAATGTATTTATCTAGTTATACAATGAACAAGACTAACAACAGCAGAAATTTTAAACAAACGAAATTATGATAGAACAATATAGAAATATCAACTGCTCCACATGTTTTTTTGAACATTGTAGGTTAGTTATACAAAGGCCTACTAAGGCGAGAAGATCTTCGCGCGGTCGGATTTATATTATTTTATCATCATAGTGTCAGTTTTCCCATTGAAGTGATGTGTTTGTTATGTTTGAATGTTCGTTGTATATCAAAGAATGTGAATTCATTGTTAGCAGAAATGAACACAAAGCTCATTTTTTAGGCTGAGAGTAGGAGGCCCCTTCGGCTAAAGTTGGTTGTGCCTTTGCCAAATTTTGTCTTGCGTGGTCGGCCCTATCTTGTTATTGTATAAAGTATACATTTTTCCCAATGGAGTGGTAGCCTGAGTTAGTGTAGACTAGCTGTGTGATATCTTGTAGATATTGTTGTAATATAGTATTCATATTTCGGATTCCAGGGATTGGGGTATTGGACCCCCTGGCCTATGGGGGTTGGGCCAGTGGAAAGTTTATCCGTCACGTTGGCTTCTTTCTTGGTATCTTATCTCGTGATCAGATGTCCTGATGGAAGGGAGGTTTGTGGTGCTTCGTTTAGGCTTTGTATGTTTATTGGTAGAAGCAATAGATTCGAAGCACGGATTTTGAGGATGGGGCTGGAATGGCCCCCAGGATAAAAATGATTCATTACCCAAATGATACAAATGAATCATTACCCATGTGGAACAAATGATTAATTATCCATATGAAACAAATTAATCATAACTCATATGAAACATTTGTGCGGACCAATTGGTCTTGTCTTATTATCGTTTCTTGAAATCATTTTTTTCTGATGAACTATAGTTTGACGGTGTTTATTTAGTTTGTATTGATGAGTTATTATAGTTATTGGCAGAGTAAATGTATTGTGTGTGTTATGTATGTTTAACGTGGGTTTCTATTTTATCTTATTTGTTATTAGTTCGTCCTTATTGCTGCCTCCGTTTTTTAACGGTGTCTCTGATTGCAATTGAATTCAGGTGTGCAGCGTCATTATTCATCGAAGGCTTAGGTGTTGATATTGGAGTTCGGTCAAATTTTAATTCGACTTCTGATAAAATAATGATTTACTCTGGGGTATAGTGCACGATAACTTCACTTTATTTTATACATTGATCTACCTGTTCCACTTTCTGTATAGGTAATACTCGTTGGATACTGGATACCATTTGTATAGCTACGGTAGGTTGTTATTGTATTGATTGATTTAGGCGTCATTATTGTTGTGTTAGAAATTGTTTTCCTGTTTTAGTGTTGATATTGCATTATGGTCATATTCTTTTCATAGGATAGACTGTTGATTCACTGTAAGGTATCACCGTAGAATTAGGTTTTCAGGTTACTCGGCTGATAAAGTATATTATTAGTAGAACGGGATTTTTTGTATAACTGTGGAACGATATCTCGTATCTCCTGTTTACGTTGTAAGTTTAGTCGTTGGTAGACTGCAGTGTTTTAAATAATTCATTGGTTAATGCCTTGAAATAGGATTTGGGCAGTTTATTGTATGTGTGAGGTGTAAAAATGGTCATCCACTGGAAGGGTTGGCAGTTGTTGTACTGAACCCTTCCACTGGAAGGGTTTAGTTTGTTGTGGTGGAATTATTGCGAAGTTTAGGTGTTGATAAGCATTTGGTTGTTGTTTCCCATTTTAATGTCCGAGGAAAGAACAGTGATTCACTTTAGCACTGTACGACTAATTCGTTTTATTTGTTACACGGTAGGTAATGTATATTTGTTTCAAGTGATGCTATTTTATGACGATGAATATAGGGGTCGGATTTCGCATGGTTGTGGGAGGACAATTGCCATGTCTTGATAACATTGTAGGTTTAGTCCTACGTAGATTGTAGTGTTATAAATTAGTGGTAGATTCTTATGTTGGTATATGATTGTGCTTCTTTTTCAATGTCTTCTGTGAGAAAGGGTTTTTAGATTACTTCTTTTATTTGTTAGATTGCTGGTGAGGTTTACCATTTTCAGTTTTGTTAGGGTAGTTTTAATTGCATATCCGATAGTTTATTTGTGGGTGTAGAAGGATATCATGCATGTCTTGCATTTTGATGTAACTTCTATCAGTAGGTAGATTAAATTGTTAGAAAATTACTATTTGGTTTAGTCATTGATTTAGAACTGTGGTCATATTTACATTGCCATAGGGAAAAAATGGGTCATGCACTGAGGAGTATAATATGTATATATATATATATGTGTGTGTGTATATAAGACAACGCTGAGCATTTTCTTAATTGTTCAAAGGGAAACCAGACGTGATCACCTTTCACAGCAGCGTAAATAAAATTAGATCTATAACTTTTTCCGTGATACCTGGAATTGGTATTTTCATAATTCACGATAAGTTGTGGTTCTCAACAAAGAGCTTTAACGTTATATATACAAAAGCGAAAGAAAATGGTTAGTCTGTTACCGGAAAAAACAAACTCGACTGTTCCCACGGGGAATTCAGATTCAAAAATATTTTTTTCTTTCGCGGAATTATATCTGAACAAAGCTCCTTGATGAATAATATCAATTTATTTCCCGATGATTTCATATATTGAGCAGAAAATTTGTATTGAATTTTTTTCTTAGTCATCAATCTTAAACTAATTTTCTTTCTCTTCTGTACGCGGATCGCACACCCTGCACCACTGGTCGTTTTTTGCGTTCATAAAAAATATCCTTCATATATGTAAAATATCGACAGTAGGATGTGACTCGTTATCTTACAAGCCTATAAATGTAATAGTGCTACGTTTGATGTGAATCTGCTTGAGCCACATTACACTCTGGTAGAAACCATCTGTATATCGATATCTGAAACATCCGATGGACTTCGAAGCATGTAAGATTCAATGTATTAATAATGCATCTGTTCGCATATTTCAGGTGTCGCAGGTATGTTTACAAAAATCTTTGAACGATACACGAAGAAACATGTTTAACTTTAGGTAACTCAATTTAAAACCCGAGCATATTCTGAAGATTGATGGACTCAGGCAATCTTTCAATGATTATGCTAGTAACCTAATATGCTCCAGATATAAACCTAGAGAGAAGTACCAGTCCGGCAAAAATATTTAGTTCCGTAACTATGGTTAGGGTATGAATGATTTCCTTGATATATGATAGCGGTAATAGGCCGTGAGCATGACACGTCGACAATTTTGTAGATGGAGTCACAGATCATCCAACCTCTTAGCTGTAGAAGTGCTAACGAAATATGAGTAAAATCGAGTTCACCTTGGAAAAACCTGCGTAAAATAGATTTTGTGATGAAAAACGTTCACATTGAATCACAAAATCGGTTATGACGTTGAGAGCTTTGCTATCCTGGGATTTTTTCCTTGCAATCCATCATCCTGTTAGGGAAACAAACCCATTTATGATAATGCAGCTCGCGATTGCGTTGAAGTTTTGATATTTCCAATTAAAAAAATGGATTCAAAATGGAGTCAGGATTATAAAAGGTAGAGATATAAAATTGAAACACCAATTGTCAATTGAACAATTTTGTTATACAGATACAGACGCACATGTTAGGCTCAATCCTCCAGAAAGGGAGTTGGCCGACTGCAGGGTGCCCCTCCCACTCCCTTCACACACTCACACTCCAACATCTTAGCCGAAGACCCCGCAACAGACTCTGGATCATGAGTGACGTCCCAGGTAAGTGTCTGCAGCAGTGTGACAGCCTAATTCTTGCTGCGTCACGGTCACCACCCCTCCTTCCTCGCTTACGACCAACCGGTTTCTCAACGAGATGCCGAGGGTGGGAAAACACACCAGGGCAGCGTCAAAAATTCATGCATTCTCAACCATTATCCACTCACGCCGATTCATTAATGGCACGCTTACTTGCTACCTCCACACACATCTCTTTCCTCCCTAACGCCTGCTTCACGCCATCCATCCACCCACTCCGGTCAGACTCTACACCTACGTCCACTCACCTTCGCCTCAATCAACCTTCTCGCCCATCTTCCATCATTCATCCTTACCATGTGTCCAAACAATCTCAGAACACCCGATTCTACCCTGTCCTCTAATTTCTTCACCGTTTCCATTCTAATTCCAATAACTTCGCTATTGATCCTGTCTCTCATCGCCACTCCAGCCATGCCCCTCAAACATTCCATATCGAAACATTCAACCTCCTTTTCTCTTCTGCTCTCACCCCCAGGTCTCAGCTCCGTAGAGCACAGTTGGGACGATTGCCGCCTCATACAACCTTCTCTTTAGTCCACCCCCAACGTTCAATAGCTCACTACACTCTTCAGTGCACATAACAGTTTACACCCTTCCTTCACAGGCGATTTCACACCAGCCTACACAAGTTCAGTCTACTCCACATGGATGCCCCACATACTTATAACACTGAACTTCCTTCAACAACTCTCCCATCTATATGACACTATTTTTGGCCGCATCGATACTCCCAGAATATCCATTTACTGTACGTTTACCCTTGTTTACGTGAGGCTTTCTCCACTCACACACTTTTCTCCGACTTCGACACTAGCTAATATATAGCATTTCCTTCGAATCCGCCACCAGTGATAAATCAGCCGCAAATAATAACTTACAAAACTGACAAATATGCCTATTCGTTACACTCGCGTTCACTTCCCTGACCACTCCATCCGTGTTGAGATTAAGCAGCCACCGAAACATAAAATAGCTTTGCCTTAGTTCCACCTTCAGTGTGAACCAAGCTCTCACCTCGCTTCCCTCTCTGGCCAAGATCGAAACTCTGAACCGCATTCAACAGATTTCTGACCATTCCATACGAAGGCCACACCTTCCACAGTGCTTCCTTGTTGGCCCAGCCATATCCCTTTTCCAGATCCATGAAGGACCAGAACACATTATCAGAACTTCTGAAGCCGCGCTTCCTTGCCAATTGCACCATCCGTACAATATCTAATCTTTTTGATCCTTCTGACAACACATAACAAACTGATACCTCTCGAGTTGAAGTATTCTTTTATATCTCCTATGCCATGTTTCATCTCAATCTTTTTATGATGAACGTAAAATGATTAACTCACCAAAATTATTTCAAATAAATACCTTTTTATGAAAAAATAAATCAGTAGGATGATACAAGGTAGCTTACTTTGCGTTAGGACACTCAGTAGATTGATCAGTGAAAATGTTTTGTGCACACATCATCAGAGCATATTGATTCAAGTGATAAATTATTGAGTGAAGGTCACCTTGCGTTACACTTTTTTATCACGTAGAGTCATTTATTTGATCATTGTGGTGACATCTGGCATGAATGAATACGAATTATTGCGTTTTGTAGTGACAACTCATTCAAGTGTCGAAGGTTTTATCGGCTTACACTTAGATCTTTAAGTAAATAACTTTGATTTCATCTTATCGAGTTACAACGTGATCGAAACTCTGTCTTACGTATGAGATTACATCGACAATCGATATACCAGCTGGCACGCTAGGTCAGTCATTCGCTTCTGACGGATAAAACAGAAAAAGCGGTTGCCAGATGAAGGGTTCGCAGTCTTATAGTCGAATGGTTCAATTGCTTACACTTGCGTACATGCTTCCTATATATTTACTGGACAAATTAAATTCCAAAAGAATCTCCTCACATTCTCGACAACCTTAGTTGTCGAGAATATTCTTCATGAGGTGCCTGTCGACTGAAAATTTGAACTCATACATCGAGTGAGGTTAATACCAGAAAATTGGTAAGCTCATCATATTTTTTTTATGTGGAATGTATATCAAATATTCAGAAAATAACAAATTGGGAAATATTCACCTCAATCTTCCTACAGGAAATATCAATGTTATCCTTTCAGATAATACTATCTTACCAAAACACTCATAACCTAAAGAAATATTATTAATAGCTTATTCCCATATGAGCCAAGCATATGGCAGAACAACACTTCGAAATAATAAAAAAGTACATTGTCTATTGAAGAGAGAGCTCTCGACGTCACCTAAAACTTTTAAACGAAGTTGTATCAGACATACAACGTATTAAAACATTACTAATACTCTGAACAAATGACTGTGCATATTCACCTAAATATAAATATATTTGTTCACACACATATCGGGTGAGGTAAGCGTTGACAAACACTGCCTACGACATATGCATGGTTCCCTCTAAATAAAGGATTTAGGGTTTTACAGTTTATTTTGGTACAGTGACAGGTTGACTTATTAAAGAAAATTAATATCAAGATACACAGATGATAGATGCCAAGTCTTCGTCAGCGTGACATGTTCTGAAAACTACACTTACTATTTAGATATTCGTAATATTAACTTACAATTAAGATTATTGAGTAAATGTACCTCTACATCATAATACTTGATGGGCATTGTTGGAGGGCCTTTTCTACTCTTTATTGTTCAATACTTAGAGGACTATTTATTTAAAGATAAATAACTAAAATAAGTAGTTCGCAAATAATTTACCCAGTCATGATAATATACTGCTTGAAAAGACATATGATGGGAATATTGAGGAAAAAAAAAATCCAAGATGAGGTCTTACATTAGATTTACTCACATAATGCTTTTCATACCAAATACAAAATAATAAAACTGAGCGCATTAAACAAGACATGTTACATAAGATTAGAAAAAACTAGAAGATGGGTTTGAAAATTTAAATTTAAAATTGATCAGGTTAAATGTATGAATAGGATAATGAATAAATGGGAGTAGCCTAATTATAACACTGATGAATCACAAATAGTTGACATGGTAAATATCATAGTAAAAATGAATACAATCCCAACAACTTCTACCCATACTAGTTAAAACAGGCCTAATTTTAGCTTACGTTTGAAAATAACTCTACTGCCAATCGTCCTTTCATCTCTAACGTTCGGATCCCAGTTCAATAGCAGCGTTTTATTCAACAAAAGCTGGGCATGTGTTGACGAGTTACGGCGAATTGAAAAATCTGCATTTACACCGTGATGGCATTATTCTATCACAGTGCCTTCTGGATCCATTTTCCTGATCATTTGATACACACAAAGGGAAACACAAACGAATAGTTGATTCGTTTTTATCCTGCGATGATTGAGCGTTCAATCTAAACTAATTGCGATTCATATTTTTTCAGTTTTCGCCGCCCCTCTGCCATCAGTTTCCTTTCATTAACATCTCAGCCAGTCTAAACTTTTCATTCAATGGCGAATGTACCAGCACTTTGATGGACGGAATGAACGGGCGGTTACCGGATGGAAATTAAAAGCTTGAGAAGATTTCTTGTGATGTTCACAATCAAGATCGAGCCGGCTTCAATGGGTTCTCTAATATACAAGGGGATGATAAGATCTCCTCACAGCGGATATGTGACGCTGAATTTTGAGGAAGTAAAGCAACCGATCTTACAAGACGTTGTGTTGGTGTACAATTTATTACAATTATTGTTATACATATTTTTTTGCCGTCTTCGAAGACTAAATCATGGTAATGAAACGTCCGGTATGTGAAAATTTCGAACGAAAGTGTTTAAAAAAATTACCTGTATAGTTCGTGTCGCATGACTCGTCCCTTAATGCAGTGCCGTACATCGTTTGATGAAAGATTCTCCAACTAATTTGGTTGTACAGAATACAAAGATATTGAACGTGAACGCTGAATCACTCAATGTGTAGTGTAACTTTTGAATCATGGCAACAGTAATCCGCTCCTGTCACTTTTGGTTAGATACTATATCAACAATTTATTTTGTGTGAAGGAATTCTTTTGCATCTGTTGCATTTTGACTAACTTACCGTGTTCATTGTATTTTTCTCATTTTTTTTAATCTATTGACTTTAGTACCACACCAAAAAATAATACAGGAACAAGATCATAACATTGATGACGCCCCAAAAATAATTATTAAAATATATTTCTTGTAATAGTATTTCAATACGCAGATTGCAACGACGTTTGCACGAATGTTGTAGGTAAGGAAATTGAGTCTGCATATAAGGAAATTACTCGATTGACCAAGTACGTACATAAGAAAATCTGAAGTGTACCCCTTTTTCTGTATTCAAAAGCAATTGGAAACAAAAATTATCACTCACTGCCAAATCAGAGTGTCGTCCCTGTCCCCTTGCAGCGACGTCTACCAAACCTGTTGCGACGGCCTCCTGCCTCTGCGCTGTGTCAGGTGAGCGTTAATTAGTCCCGCGCTGTCTCGCAAGAACTGATTCAGAATGAGATGAAACACGTCAGCGGGACCGTCGTGTACTAAACACGTATGCTTGCAGATGGAGAACATTAGATTCGCAAATGATGAAGAGGCCGTAGTATAACTCAGCAATGGGTGTAGGAAAAACACTTCTAATATGAGTTATGATTATTAATTAAATTGTTTCCCTCTGAATCAGTGAACAAAGCATGATGAGGCTTAGTGAGGTTGTCAATTGATTGTCCACACAATATTAGTAAGCAGTTCAGTGTGGGTAATCAAGTAGTCGCTGTAGAAGTGACATATTATCAAATAAAAGCCATCATATCTCGATTGATAATAAGGTAAAAAAATATTTACTTGTGATATTATACGCTGTGTGGAACTGAATCAAAATGCGTGAAAAAACAGCGAGAGTAGAAACTAAAAACATATCATGTCCACGTAGAGTTGATTTTTAACTTCATGGTGAATTGACCTTCAGCTTATGTAGTACCACATCGTAAACAGCTAGACTGAAACATCACTTAGCCAAGTTGGGTATTACATCCATAGTCTCTGAAGCCCGAGAACTTGCATAGTATTGACGTTGATATCGAAATTTAATATTTCACTCATTTGCTAGGCTTCAGTGAATTTTAATATTTGCAGTCTTGATAGTGCATGTTATTAAACGATTTTATTAGAAAGCATGCGTCTTTCTAGTAGCATCGCTGCGTTGATATTCCTTATCGCCACTAGTTAGCTGGATATTAGAAATACTTTTATGACACGACGGAGCATTGAAAATCATTAACAATAATACTTGAATGAGGCTGTCATTACGGTTCGAAATATTTGTTATTATTCTGTCGAGTTTGAGACTCCTGTTATTCTTCAGAAACTAATTATAAACCTTTATTGATATCGCCGTTGGTTATTTCAGTTAATAATAGGGTTTCAAACATTGTTCTCTAAAGAACTATTGCATGTCTGACCACAAGAGGACATTAATGCCATTCGAGTTAGTGGACGCAAAAGAATCTCTAAAACGTGTCATAACATCTAAATTATCGTTCATAAGATGTCGAGGAGACACCATACATGTGACTATTATTAAAAAAAAATGCACGATATTTCAAGTAGTGCAACCATCAGCAGGGCATTGTCGGTGCAATACCGTACATATGAATTTCATTTAATGAATTATTATCTAAATATTCGTATCACAAATATGGCGTCCCCTTGGTATTTTCTTTACCACGATTCACATGAATTGAAATGTAATTATTCATTTCATGGCCTACATTTCAGTTTCACACAGGTTTCTTCCTCAGAAAAAACAGCATTGTGCCATTGGCAATTGTGAGCAGCAGCTACACATTTGTCGAATTTATCTCCCTTCTTATCAACTTAAAAAAGCTCGACATGGAAACATGCTGATTCATTTTCATTAGTGAACATGTCTACTAAGAAATACAATAATTTCCGGCATATTATGCAGTGATGGCTTAAGATATCAGCAATATAGTGCATTTCTCAGCGCAAAAAGAGAAAGCATCACAGAGGTGTATATTAACAATTGACATTTATGGCTGTAGTCTCAATAACTCAA
>SDVV010019539.1:0-13509 GCA_016164225.1 Gammarus roeselii | reverse complement strand
GATTATTCTTCTGCCCCTGGAACTGATGGTATCCACCCTAGTGTTTTGTAGCAATGTTCTTGGCAGCTGTCACTGCCTTTGTCTTTAATATTTGTGAAGTCATTAGGCCAGGGAGTTTTGCCAAGGGCATGGAAGGAATCATATTGTTCCCTTATTCAAGTCTGGTGTGAGGAGCAACCCTCTCAATTATTGATCTGTGCGTCTCACTTCTGTATGTTGTAAGGCGCTGGAGTGGGTTATTGTGTTGCAGATGGTGTCGTTTCTGGAAGATTCTGGCATTTTGTCAAGCCGCCAATTTGGATTCAAGGTGAGATGGAAGAAGGAGGATCAACTATTGCTTACTTATGGTGAGGTTGCTGATCTGGTGGATGATGGAATTGTGGTGGATGTGGTCTTTCTAGATTTCTCCAAGGCATTTGATGTTGTCAATCACCCTGTTTTGGTGTCTAACTAAGGTGTGTTGGTATACAAGGTGTTTTATTGGATTGGATTTGTAGTTTTCTGATTGGGGGGCAAATGTGTGTTTCTGTGGGGGGAGTTGTCAGTGACTTTTGTGGGGTGAGAAGTCGAGTGTCCTAGGGTTCGGTGCTGGGCCTGCTCTTGTTTCTGCTGTATGTTGATCATGTTGCAGTGTGAGTGTCTTGAAAGTGGAAGGCTTTTACTAATGACTTCAAATTTTATTTGAGCTTCCCACGCAAAGTACAAGCAGTTTGCCTGGATGTGTCTTCTTAGCAGAGAGATCTTAATTTGGAGCAGTCTATTTCTTTCTAATGTAATCTCTCTCTGAGCATTGTCAAAGGTCTTTATTTTACAGGGGTCGTCTTGAATCGGAGCAGCTTGACAATGGAATTGCTTACAATTTGAAAGGTGTGGCACTTGAGCTTGTTGATTCCTGCAGGGACTTGGGAGTGCTTGTTGACTCAAGGTTGCAATTTCACCTCCATGTGAAGTGTTGTTAGAAAGGCTTCCACTCTGGCAACCAGTCTGCTCCATTCTTCTGTCAATAGGAGTTCTGTTTTCGTGCTGTCTGTTTATAACTCATATAAGGACCACCTTGGAATACTGCTCTTGTGTGTGGATTGTGGGATATTTGGGGGATCTGAGACTTTTGGAGTTTGTGCAGAGGCAGTGAACCAGGGAAATAGAAGGTCTGGGTGGAGTGGACTATGGTGAGAGGCAGAGCTTTGCAGTTATTTTTGGTAAGGGGGAGGTTGTTGCGTTTGGATCTGGTGAAATGTGGGAAGATTTTTCACTGTTCTGTGGATTCGAGGTTGTCTGCTCTATTTGAGCAAGCTCCAGACATTGGCACACATGATCATTATTTCAGCTGGTGGTTCCTTGCAGACGGACCAACTCAAAACGCAGATTCTTTCATTCTTGTCGTGTTCAGGTCTTAAACAGTCTGTCCTCTGATGTGGTGCAGTGCAATTCCATTGGTGACTTCAAGAGGGCCTTGGCTGAGTAGTTGGGGGGAGTGTAGTACAAGTTTTGCTGGGCATAGCAGATTTAATTTTGTAGTTTTGTTTCTGAGTTTCAACAGTTGTGTGCAATTGTTGACTGTCTTCAGTGTTTTTTGTCGACCTATTAGGCGCAATCCAACCAGCGCCCTGCTGAAGTTTTGAAACAGTGTTGTTCTTTAGATTGCTGGAGTGCTAAGGTATACTGCCTTCCATGCCCGCATGCCCTGTTGGCAGGGCTGCCAGGGCTGTGGGGGCTACAAAGGTGAGATCTTCCTTTTTGTTGTTCTGCGAGGTCCTTGTTGGTGATTACTTGCATGGTTGTGCTGGCCTCTTAGCTCCGTGCGCCTGACAATCGTGCATGCTGAGCTCTTGGGGGGCAGCAAAGGTAAGAATCAAAGGTAAGAACCATTGGAAGTACTTAGTGGGGTCCCACAAAGCACTGGGCTTGGCCCACTACTTTCCTTAGTAATGGCAAATGACCAGAGCAAAAACTGTCCACATTCATCTGTCTCATGCTTTGCAGATGACACCAACGTACTAGGCATAGTGAAGGATTCTAACCTTTGCAGCCCTCCCAAGGGCTCAGCTTACCCAGTCGTCAGGTGCACCAAGCCAGGAGAGGCCACCGCAGCCATGCGCGCCAGCACCAACAAAGACTCCACAGAACAACAACCGGAAGATGCTGGAAGGAAGGGGTGCGCACCATTGGCATCCAGAGAACTAACTCAGAGCCACTTGCATGAAAACCCAAAGCACAACTACAACCCCCCAGAAAACCACAAAAGCAAATTCATACACATCATTAAAAAGAACAGAAACAAACAACAGGATGAATCACAACCACAGACTCGCCAATACAACTGGGAACACAAGACCCTCACACTCAAACAACTTATTCCCCATGAACTCAGCCAACCCTGAATTGAAAGCAGAAATGGTAGAAGACCCAACAACAGCAGCATGCAGCTCATTCCATATCCTAATGCATCAAACATTAAAAACCTCCTTGCCACATCCACAGAGCAGCGGGGCATCACGAGTTTGTGCGGATGTCCCCACGTCCTACCATCCAGCGACCTTTGGAACAGAATGGACAAATCAAAACCCTCTGTGTCACAACACAGAATTCTCCAATACTTTATGAGGTCGCTCCTTAGTAACCTGCCTTGATTGAGAACAAATTGAGAGCCATAAGCCTGTCATGGTAGGACATCTCAGACAGACCATGCACCTGTTTGGTCCACCTCCTCTGAACAGACTCAAGCAACTTCACATCCTGGACATAACCAAGATTCCACACACAGAAGCAGTAATCAAGGATGGACCTGACATTGTCCACTAAGAGTGTGACCATAAAATTTGGAATTCTATCGACTGTCAACCTAAGCAAATCACTACGAAGACCAGCAGCTTGTCTCACAACTTCTCTGACATGACCATGAAACTTGAGACCAACATCCACATGAGCTCCCACATTGCAATGAACTTGAACAAACTCCAAACGAGCACCTCCATGAGTGTATGCAAGAGATGTAGAAACAAATCTTTACGCGGGCTGACAAAAATTACATGCAATTCAATTAATCCAAATTTGAATTATTTAATACCTAACAACAGGGTCCTAATATCATTCTAGCGACAATGCTGCCATCAAAGAAACAGAAATCTTGCCTGACTTAGGCGTTTTAATGCAGAATAATCCTTCATTCATTGAAAAAATGCAACGGTTGAGGAGGCTAGTGGCAGAAGACTGTTTCTGGGCCATGAAAACCTTCTTGTCACATGATAAAAGGACAAGGCTGACTCTTTGGAAGAACCTAATCCAACCAGTTATGAACTGTTGCTTTCCCTTCTGGATCCCACATAAATGGATAGATCTGGAAAGACTTGAACCTGTTTAAAGAAGCTCCACTTCAGAAATTACAGAAGTAAAGGAAATGGATTATTATGAGATTGAATACCTTGAAGTTATACTCAATGCTAAGACGCTTTGAGAAATTTGTGATCATAAGTGTTTGGAAAATTTTGGAGAACTACACAGTCAATGTGAAAGAAACAGTTGCAATGAAAGTGACAGTGATAAATCAGGCAAGGATTGGCAGAATGTGATATTTTGTAGTGCCAGATCAGAAAAGCAGTGAAAAGATACAAACCATAGCATTTAGCAGTTTCACTTGCTGGGCACCTGAGCTATTCAATCAAATGCTGCTGAAAATCCGTGAAAAACGTGAGCTGCAGTTGTAAGTCAAGCAGTCTCCTGTCAATAGGAGTTCTGTTTTCATGTCTTCATTTATAACCAATATAAGACTCAACTCAGACTACTGCTAGTGTGTGTGGAATGTGGGATGTTTGGGGGATCAGAGACTTTTGGAGTCTGTGCAGAGGCGGTGGACCAGGAAAATTGATGGGCTGGGAGGAATTGACTTTGGTGAGCAGCTCAGAGCTTTGCAGTTGATTTCTGTCAAGGGGAGGTTGTTGCATTTAGATCTCATGAAGTGCTGAAAGATTTTCACTGTTCTGTAGATTTGAGGTTTATCTACTCTGTTAGAGCAAGCTCTGGATATTGGCACACATGATCATTCTTCCATGTTGGTGGTTCCTTGCTGTGTGACCCACTATAAATGCAGATTATTTCATTCTTGCTGGTTTCAGGTCAGGAACAGTCTGCCCTCTGATGTGGTGCAGTGTGATTCCCTCTGTGAATTCAAGAGGGCCTTGACTGAGGATTTGGGAGGGGTGTTGTACAAGTTCAACTAGACATAATAGATTAGAATTGGTGTGTGTTATTGGCAGTTCTGTGCAAATGTTGATGGTCATCAGTGTTTTTTGTTTGACCTGTTATGTTCAATCAAACCAGGGATCTGCTGTAGGTTTGATGCCGTGTTGTTCTATAGCTTGCTGGCGCGCTGAGTTATACTGCTTTCCCTGCCCGCATGCCCTGTTAGCTCGGCAGTTGGGGCTGTGGGGGCTGCAAAGGTGAGCAAACATCTCTTACCTATGCAGCCCCCTCCAGCAGCGCCACAAGCTCGTGAGGAGCAGCAGAGCCAGGGCAGGCCAACACAGCCATGCGCGCCAGCTTAATATTTAGAACAGCTATGTTAACACTGGTATAGGAATTGGAATTAGTGCGCACCATTAGCTATCACATGAAAAAAACGTATGGATGACATAAATGAGTAATAAATTATGGAACAGCTCATTGTAAAACAGAGGAGCACACAAAGACACAACACACCCACCCCAAACCCATCATTCCAGCACCACAACGTTGAGAAAAAAAAAAGTCTAACCGAGAATCAAGCAAACGCATACCACGCACGTGCTCACGGACTCAAACACACAAGCACACATAACAACCCACCACCACAACAACGCCAAGACACAGAAACACTCACTACACATGCAGATTTTTTTTTATATATACACATATATACATACATAGCAAAAAAAAGATGGCGCAGCCATGGGTCCATCCCTAAGCTAAGGTACCAACATGTTACAGAAGGACCGCTCCCCAAAACCTAACAAACAAACTTGGAAAGCTGTTTCACAACTGAACACATCATGCTCCAAAGAACCTCATCTTGATGTTGGTATTGCAGGTCGGCATCAAAAGCTTATAGGTATGACCTTGTGTTCTCTCATCAGATCCCCGATAAATACCCCCAAGGTTGGGGGCCACTATCCAGCTAGCAGATGATCTTCCAGTATTTAATAAGGTCCGCCCTGAAAAACGTTCCTCTGATAGAAAACAATCCAAGTCGATTCAGTTTGGGAAGTAATCCGACTCAGCCAGACCATCCACACTCTTTGTCCATCTCCTCTGCACGGACTTGTACAATCTCAAATCTCCAAGAAAGCCCACATTCCAAACCAACGACCAATGATCCATGATAAGCATGATGTGCATCACAAAAAGGGACACCATGAAGTGAGGACTATGTCAAATGTTGGATCTCAGCAGGCTGTTGGCCCATCATGAAGCCTTTCCCACAACCTCTCTGACACAATTGTGGAATTTCAGTTCCACATTCACCACCAAACAAAGGTGCCTGTGGAATTGAACAAACTTTAATTGAATCCCACTTATGCACAGAGCCAGCAAATTCTTGTCAGTCCACTTGGCAAACCCAAAAACAAACTTCAACACCACACACTTCAAGTTCAGCCTCAAGTTCCAAGACAAGGCAACTGCGCTGACTCTGTCCTGATCAGACTGCATACACTTCACACCAGCAACTGCAGTTTTTTTCAACCTCTTGTACCAAAGATCCAGCTTGTAATCATTAGCAAATGCTTTAAACAAACACAGCACTCCATTTGTGATGTGATTAACGCAAATCAGAAATAGCACAGGGCCCAATACTAAACCCTGAAGTACACCACTAACCACCTCCCTCAACTCACTACAACACCCATCTACGGCAACCCTCAAAGAACGACCAGCCAAAAAAGAACAAATCCACCCAAGCAAAACAGGCTCAACTCCCAACTCCATCAGCTTGTAAATCAACACATCATGCAAAACCACATTGGATGCCTTCAAAAAATCAAGCAGCACAACATCCACAACATAGCCATCATCCACCCAGTCCAAAGCATCCGAATAGAGAAGCTGATCCCCAGGAAACCATAATTGCCCTTAAACTAGACCAGCTCAGAAACAATCATTATTTTCAAATTCTTGCAGCACACAGAGGTCAGACTGATAGGGTGTAGTTTAGAGGATCATACCTTGATTTGCCCTAAAACAGGGGGATCACAATTGACTCCAGAACAAGTCTGGAAGAAATCCACGAAGAAATTACCTCAAAAAAATTAAACCAAATTTTCAGAAGTTTGGGGTGTAAGCCATTGGGCCCCAATGCCAACAAAGCGCCTAGAGCCAACAACACGCCAAGCACCTGAGCATCTTGAGGCTCAAAAACTGTTCGGACAAGTACGTCAGCTGTGTTACTGATAAACCTCTAATGAATGGATACCCTCACACAGGAGACAACTCTCTACGCAAACACATTGCTGAGCCAGGATCTGACTGGCAAATGTGGCAGCAACATGCAAATGCTGATGTCACTGCAGGAATGGAGAATGTCCCTGCAGCTGTGGGTCAGGTGGCAGCACGTGGCAACCAGCTGTTTAGAGCAGAGACCATACAAGAAGTTGTTGAAGTGCATGCAAGGAGTGTAAGGTGCACCTTGCTGTAAGTCCTTCCTGGGGACCTGGATTTGTATAAAATAGGGGGAAATTTGTTGAAAGTGTTGTTGCCGGGGTCGCTCTGGTTATTTTAAGCTATTGGCTACCCTTGTCAACCTATTTTTTGCCTATCCATTGGTTGCCCTGGTTGATGATCATTTGATTAAATAAATATATATTCCTGTATATAAGTATATAAACTGTATTTGAGTGCACATGATACCTTACTTTGAGTTACATTTGTTCTTTGCAGACATTTTATTGCCAACTTTAACTTATGCCAAGTGGTCAGATTAAGTGCTTGTGCTTGCTAATTTACTGAAGGGCTTGTGCTTGCTAATCTACTAAAGCTTCCTTCAGACTAAGATAGTATTGTTGCTACTGCACTGGGCAAGTTGGAAATGAGTTGGGGTGCATTTGGATCGTAAATATTATTTCGATTTAGGTTAAGGATTTACTTGATCAAGCATGTTTGGGGTTTATGGTATCAGTCTTATTATTTGATATATTCTTTGCTTTGATATAATTGGTTGCAAATTTACGTCGCAGAATTCCTTCTTTAGTGAACGATTCATTACGGCGTTAAAAATAATTTTGCTTATTCTTTATTATTTTGCTGTTTTGATACTGCGTTTACTTAATTCAGTGCTGTTGCTCATGTAGGTTTTGCTTTGTTCATTGATAAGCCATGGGGGAAAGTCTTCCTTCCAGTCACCTATATTTACCTATTTTGGTACTTAGTTTTTCATTTTACTTGCTTTTATTTTCACAAGTGTGACACAGGCTTTGCTAAATATTCATCAATTTACATTCTTGAGTTTTTTTTATCATTTACCTTTCATTTGCTTGTCTTCAGGGTGTTCTGGCATTAAAAATAAGATTAATCTAGATTCAATTTAAGTAATTCTATATATATAACGTAAATTTAATTACTCTTGAGGGGAACTCCAAAGGAAGCCCTTCAGCCGACTGTCAACTGGTTGTTAACCTGTTTTCTGTTATTTTTATTTCCTTACAGCTCCCTTCATCCTATTACCTGTGCTCTGAAATCTAGCTTTTAAGTCTGTTATAAAGTCCTTTTGTATATGCATTGCTTTTTGTCTTAACTGTAGGTGGTTCAGAGATTAATTCTTTCATATTCTCATTAATAGCGCTTTCCCTCATTTGGGCAGTGAACTAAATTGTAAAGTGGACACGTGTTGTCCCACCCGCATGCACCACGCCACGGTTGCATTGGCATCTCCAAGGTTTAATTTTCTTCTCTTCCCTCCTTATATTGACTTAACCACTATTTCCAAAATATTGAATAATTTCCATGTAGTTATAACTGGCAAATGTCATCACAACTGACAAGTCAGAAATTCCATCAAAATTTCTGGAGCATGGGTTGGGAAACTAAGGGTTACCTCATCTTGGTGCTTCCTCACTATGGGGGTCAGTGAAGTCTGCAGCTCACCAGACTGGTGAAGATGGCGGATGCTACGCGGCGGCGACGGCAATTGGTGGTCCCAGCAGCAATGTGATATCTGCATCAAGAGATTGCCTGCACACCGACGACCACGGCTTGGATGCGGAGCATCTGCCAGCAGCTGTTGCCATCCAGTCTCTTCTTGGCCAGTTTGCTCACCCACAGGTGAGATCAGCTCTTGTTGGTGGGATGCTTGGCTGCAACATCAGTGCAAAGCACCTACCAAGAATTGACTAAATACGCTGGTCCCTTTACCCTTGCTGGTTGGGAGGTGGCCTTGACTGTGCCATAGTCAGGAGTGACGCATCTAAAAAAACTCATCAATTGCTCTTCAGAAGATTTCAAAGTGACCAACACTGATTATGACAACACCCTTAACCGTATTGCAGCCAGTAGGTATTGGGTGAGGGTCCCAGCTAAGGAATGCTGCACGCACATTCTGAGTAGTGGAGACCAAGAAACAGTTCTAAGCAGCACCCCATTGGGTGGCAGTGACAGTTCTCTCCAAAGCCAACCAGCTGGTGTTGAATCAGCATCACCTTCTTTGCATAGGGATCTGAATTTGGTGCAATCTGTGTCGTTGTCATGGAATCTCTTTTTGAACAATGACAAGTGTGTCTTTATGCGTTTTCACAGGGGCCATCTCAAATTGGAGCAGATTAATGATAGAACTGCTTATTATTTGAATGGTGTAGTACTTGAGCATGTGGATTCCATCAGGGACTTGGGAGTGCTTGTTGACTCAAGGCTGCGGTCCCATCTTCATGTGAGGAGTGTTGTAAGAAAGGCTTCCACTCTGGTGACCAGTCTGCTCCGCTCCACTGTCAATAGGAGTTCTGTTTTCAAGGTCTCTTTGTTTATCGCTCATTTAAGACCCATCTTAGACTACTGCTCATGTGTGTGGAATGTGGAATATTTGGGGGATCTGAGTTTGTTGGAGTCTGTGCAGAGGAGGTGGGCCAGGGAGATTGATGGGCTGGGTGGAGTGGACTATGGTGAGCAGCTCAAAGCAATGCAGTTATTTTCTGTGAGGGGGAGGTTGTTGCATTCAGATCTTGTGAAGTGCTGAAAAAAATTTCATTGTTCTGTGGATTCAGGTTTGTCTGCTCTGTTTGAGAGAGCTCCGGATGTTGGCACATGTGGGCATTCTTCCAAGTTGGTGGTTCCTCGCTGTCAGACAGACAATACACACAGATTCTTTTATTCTTGCTGTGTTCAGATTCGGAACCGGCTGCCTGCTGATGTGGTGCAGTGCAATTCACTTTGCGGCTTTAAGAGGGCCCTGGCAGAGGATGTGATATTGTGGCTTTGTTTGTGTTGCTGACAGTTGTGTGCAGTTGTTGACTGCCTTCGTTGTTTTGTTTTCTTTGGACCTATTGAGTGCATTCCTACCAGCGTCCTGCTGCAGTGCATGTACTGTGCTGTTCTTTTTGATTGTTGGCAAGCTGAGGTTTACAGCCTCCCATGCCTGCGTGCCCAGTTGGCCGGGCTGTTGGAGCTGTGGGGGGCTGCAAAGGTGAGATAAGGTGAGATACAGATGAATGATCCAGTTGTCACTCAGCCTCAAGTGTTTGGCATATTACTGACTCTTTCTGTTCTGTTGGCGGTGGGTCCCAATGACTTGCATTTCAAGCTTCTGATGAGTAATACAGGTGCACAGTTAAAACCTTTGTAAATTCTGTTCCAGAGTGAGGTCCATCAGTAACACAGCTAAGGTACTCGTCTATTTAGTTTTTGAACCTCAAGATGTTTGCTGTGACTGACGATTGCAGCTCATGGTTTATTTCAGGCATTCCAACGGCATTTGATTGATGAGCTAAGGTGCTCAGCAGGTGAAACTGTTAGAAGCTATGGTTTGAATCTTTTCTCTGCCTGTCTGCTCTGGCACTTTAAAATACCTCTTTCTGCCAATCCTTGCCTGATTTTCCATACTTTTCCTGTTTATATTGACTGTGTAGCCCTCCAGAATTATCCAAACATCCATGACCATGAATTTTTTAGAACATCTTTGGATTGAGTAGAGCTTCAAGGTATTTAATTGGTTGTAATAATCCATTTTCTTTACTTTAGTAATTTTTGAGGTGAAGTCTCTTTGAACTGCTTTAAGTCATCCTGATATATCTGTTTATGTGGGATTCAAGGAGGAGAGCAATAGTCCATAACTGGTTGGATTAGTCGTTTCCACAAGGTCAGCATTGTTCTTTTATCTCTTGAAAAAAAGGTTCTCATGGCGCAAGAACTGTCTTCTGCCACTAGCCTCAACTTTAGCAATTTGTTTATTGAATGAAGCATTATCCTGCATTATAACGCACAAAGTCATGCGAACTTTTTCTTTCTTCAATTGCAGCAATGTTGCTAGAATAATATAAAGACCCAGTTCTAAGGTCAGAATTTTTTCCATATCCTAGTAATTCAAATTTGGATTCATTGAATTGTATGTTGTTATTGCCAGCCCACTGGAAGATTTATTTCAAATCAGCTTGAACCTTTTCTACATCTCTTGCATCCTTCACTATGTCTGTACTCTAGTGTCATCTGCAAAGCAGGTCATTTGCCATTGCTATGAAAAGCAGAGGGCCAAGCACAGTGTCTTGTGGGGCCCCACTAAGGACTTTGACTGGTACAGAGATTTTACTATTTACTACCACACATTGAGTTCTACCTCTCAGAAATCTTTTCTTCCATTCTTCAACATTTCCTTGAATACCAGCATTATGCAATTTAGATAACAGTATGCTGTGATCTACTTTGTCAAAGGCCTAGGCAAGATCAAGATAAATCACATCAACGTTTGATCCCTTACATAATGTATTGACCTTGGTGAAGGTCGCGTTGGGGATCATAGCACCCTAGTAGTTGGGTCAATGTGCTCCTTTAACTTCTGAAACTATATTACTTCAAGTCGAACTTTTTTTTAAAGGGAAATTTACAATTTGTCCTTTATCACTCTTTCATATATTTTGACTACATATGATGTCAAAGAATTTGGTCAGTAATTTAATGGAATTTTGAGGCAACCAACTTTTGCAAAAGGGGAGATTACAGCATGTTTCATGGTTTGTGGAATGTCAGATGTGTCCAAGGAGTTCTGCCACAACATTTGTAGTCATCACAGTAACTCCTTGCATTGTTTCAATAATATAGCTAGTCTGTACTGGATGTGCTATTGCTAGATATATCATCTATAGCTTTAGTTATTTCAAAGATGAAATAACGTAATAAGATGAAAAAAAATCAGAGATGGAACATATTTATTCACGTACAGATTATCATCTACTACACTATAGTTAGCTTACATGAGTAATTTTTTTTTAAATAGTTCAGACCAGAAGGACAAGTTTCAGTGGAATAAGGATCCCAGCACATCTGAGACAATATGTTGAACAGATTTTTTGGTGAATTTGGGTTTCATCACTCCAGAGCCAAATAATAACTAATCTACTACTCAAGTCACTTCTGTTCCCATGCCAATAACTACTTGTTCCTTCTGTTGATTTTATTTAAAACTACTTTTATTGTGCTGTAACTTCTTTAATATGGTAATTTTAGGAAAAAAAAATGAAAAAATGTATATACATGTCTCTGATACTTGCCCTTGCTGCGATACAATGTATGGTATTTGGAGGAGGCATTGTTTGATTAAAGGGAGACTTGTTGAGGTTTTAGGATAGAAAAGATTGAAGGATGTACAATGTCAGAGTGGTTGACCTGTGTAAAGGAAAAGTGTAAGTCCACTACATGAATGGGGGGAGAGTTGTGTGGAGTGGGTGGAGCTTGATTGCAGTCGCATTTAGAAGGCAGCTAGTGGAAGTGTGGCTTCTGGTGGTAGTTCAATGGTGCTGGAATCATGTGGAGATGGTGACACTTCTAGCACAAGCTAGGTGGGGTCATTGATTCAGGCCCTGGAGGAGTTCAGCAGTGGAGAAATTTTGACCTTGGAGGTGCAGAGGAGAGCACGTCTGGATGCAACTACTCCTAGACGACGTGCGGCTTCTTTGCTGCGGTTTACCCCTGGGGGCACTAGCATTCCCGAAGGACGCTGCATATTGTTGTCTCCAGCTGCAACTGCCTGTGGATCTGCCATCCTGGGCGTGCTGGTGATCTTGTGGGCAGCTGGGCTGCTGTGACAGGCGCTAGTTCAGCATGTGGCTTATGCCATACTAAGCTGAGTGATCAAACTGGGTTTTGTAGTGTCTGTGGGAGGGGATTTCCCTTGGACACAATGTGTTTGAGAATCGAAGTGAGTTTGATTAATGTTGTGAAATTGAATTCATCTGGTGCTGCAAGGTATATCTGTTGTCACTGTCGAGGCTGCAAGGATTGTTCTGAGACAGCTGACCATCTTTAGGAGTCTTTTTCTGAGTTGCTGGTGGTGTTTGGATTGTATAAAGAGTTGATACGGTTGTGAGTCTGCTTGGGAAAGTCAACAGACTGGTCATATGGGAGGCCATGGCCCTAATGAGGAGGTGGGGGAGCTGAATAAGAATTAGAAAAGGGAGTGCTCAGTTATGCTGAGAGGTTTAGTGTGCAAGACTGTTGAGCTGGCGGACGCAATGTTTCATGAAGTGTGCCATGCCCTGTGTGTTGAGGTTGTTCTGGGTGACGTTATCAAGATAAGTGCTATTGGTCTGTTCAGAGCAAAGGTGACCAATGATGATTCCAGGAACAACTTACTGTCCCATGTCCCTAGGCTGAGGAGCTACGATGGTGTTAGAAGTCTTTTTATTCAGAAAGACCTTACTTACAGGCAGAGAGGAGAGTTGCAGGCTCAGAGGCATGCTCTTAATGCATCAGAAGGTGACAAAGAGGAGAGAGGTAAATTCTTTGTGGCTACTGTTCAAAAGAGGGCTCATGCCGATGTAAGTTGGGAGGGGCCTGGTGTTGTACCTGAGGATTCCTTTAGTTGGAGGCTGGTTGGTGGTGGTCGAGGCAGTGAAGGTCGCGCTGGGGATGGTGCGGTGGCCCCGGTGGGGAGTCATGGTGGCGAGGGCGGCAGTGCCCGCAGTCGCGGCGGTGCTGATGACCGCGGCCATGCTAAAGGCCGAGGCAGTGCTGGGGGTTCAGGGGGAGCTGGCTGCCGAGGTGGTGCTAGCGGCCGAGGTGGTGCGTACGCACGAGGTGGTGCGTACGCACGAGGTGATGCGGGCGCACGAGGCCAGCGGGCGCCCAAGGTGGTGCGGGCGCCCAAGGTGGTGCGGGCGCCCAAGGTGGTGCGGGCGCCCAAGGTGGTGCGGACGCCCAAGGTGGTGCGGACGCCCAAGGTGGTGCGGGCGCCCAAGGTGGTGCGGGCGCCCAAGGTGGTGCGGGCGCCCAAGGTGGTGCGGGCGCCCAAGGTGGTGCGGGCGCCCAAGGTGGTGCGGGCGCCCAAGGTGGTGCGGGCGCCCAAGG
>SDVV010019538.1:0-13509 GCA_016164225.1 Gammarus roeselii | reverse complement strand
TCTTCTATATTCAGTGGACTGTGCTTTGAGACTGCTTTATTTATCAGTGACGACGATGTTGCCATGTCTTCATCTCCGTAGGGCACTGGAGAAACAGACTACCAAAACACACAAGATGGCCTCTGGGTTACTCATCTCTGATGGCCATCATCTGATTTACATGACATGCTACGCTGGTGCATACTGCTCGCCTGTTCACCGGAGGCCAACGGAGCACTTGAGCGTTGTGGACACCGTAGTAGATTACGACGATGTGCTCCGATCCACTACCATGTACTACCATGTACTACAATAATCGCGGGAGATACGCTCTTGATTTTTAATTGGGATGGGGCTAAGAAAACCTGAGATTATGGGGTTAGGAAATCGAAATGCGCGTGCATATTGTAAAGATGGGGTAAGATATGAATACTAAAGGGTTGAATAGTTGACATAAATTATACATAAAATATATACATAGCACTGGATATACATATTTCACGAAGAAATGAGCGAACATATTGTAAAGATGGGTATAAAACATTGTATGAAATAATGAAGTGGTGAATAGACTACATAAGTTATTCATAAAATATAAACATAGCACTGAAATATATACACTTCATGACCGCTAGGAAATGATTCAATGATTGACAGTGAGAATAATTCGATACTGGAGTACAGAAACCGAAATAACATATTTCTGGTATAGAAGATGAAGCACAGTATTGCTTATGTAACCATGATTGTATCGTCAAAAATGGTACAGTAAATGGTAGATATGATTCAATAAAATATACATTCTCGTCGAGTTGGCCTCTGTCAAAGCTGGGAGCTACCTATCGTTCCTCGAAAACCCAATTTGAATTCGTCACAGCTCATCTCTAGGGGCTGCCGGTTTGAATTACATGGAGCGAAATATTATTTACAATAGTATCATCTGTGCACATACAGAAATATCTATTTTGACAAAATAATTCCAACAACATAGCGTTGGAAAAACCAGTGACACGCGGGGTTGAGGAATAAAAATACTTGGAGGCGGATAAACAACGAAATACATGGGTGTGAAAATAACAAGTACATGTGGTGGCAAATCACGCATGCATGTGGTTTGAGTCCCTAGAACATGGGGATGGGACATCAAAATGTGCTAACATATTGTAATGAGTAGTCTACATTATTGTACGATGACAAAGATATGGATGGAAAACATGAATTACACAGAAAATAATAATACAATATAGGGTTGGGAAAATCGAAAAGCACTAACATATTGTAAGGATGGGACTAAACCATTGTATTAATAATGAAGGTTAATAGGCGACATAAGTTATAAAAAAAATCTTACCTAAAATACACGCCAAACAATTGAATATACAATATACACACTTGAAGACCGTTAGGAAATGATTAAATGATTGACAATCAGAAATAATACAATGCTGGAGTACACAAGTTGGATGAATATACATCTGTTATAGAAGACAAATAAATGTTATCTTAAAAGGCGAAGTTTTGTCTCATCAGAAATGGTACGGTAATAGTTAGAGATAATTCAATGAATTATATTAAAATCGAGGAAACCTTTGTCAAGTTAGACGCTGCCTATCGTCCATCGAATAGTCAGCCTGCTATTAATAAATAAACAAACACCTCCCATATTACTGCATATAACTCATATTATTATTTGTTCATAGATGTGTGCTTCCTTCAGACAACTGCGACAGACTTCTTGAGAAAATGTAGATACTGGTTATAACTGTTCTGTGGTAGTACAGCGGAAAAAATTGCAGATCGTTGTCATGCACTTGACGGTTTTGTAGTCCATTTCATACATTAGGGCCTCAGCAACGCTGGAACGATCCATCCAACACTCTTTGCCTGGCAGTGTCATTACCTCAGTAATGGCAGCCCTCGCAACACACTCTGCCTGGCAGTGTCATTACATCAGTAATGGCAGCACTCGCAACACTCTCTGCCTGGCAGTGTCATTACATCAGTAATGGCAGCACTCACAACACTCTCTGCCTGGCAGTGTCATTACATCAATAATGGCAGCACTCGCAACACTCTCTGCCTGGCAGTGTCATTACATCAGCAATGGCAGCACTCGCAACACTCTCTGCCTGGCAGTGTCATTACATCAGCAATGGCAGCACTCGCAACACTCTCTGTCTGGCAGTGTCATTACATCAGTTCAGGCAGCACTCGCAACATTCTCTGCCTGGAAGTGTCATTACATCAGTAATGGCAGCACTCGCAACACTCTCTGCCTGGCAGTGTCATTACATCAGTAATGGCAGCACTCGCAACACTCTCTGCCTGGCAGTGTCATTACATCAGTAATGGCAGAACTCGCAACACTCTCTGCCTGGCAGTGTCATTACATCAGTAATGGCAGCACTCGCAACACTCTCTGCCTGGCAGTGTCATTACATCAGTAATGGCAGCACTCGCAACACTCTCTGCCTGGCAGTGTCATTACATCAGTAATGGCAGCACTCGGCACTTTCATCACCTTAGCTCGGAGCCAGCGGCCCCGCACTGTACATGAAAAAAGAATAAAGGACAGGCTAGTTAATCTTGGAATTATTATAAGTTATTGCAATCTGCAGCATATAAATGACTTTTGTCGTAACCTGTAGTTCCACTTGAACTTTACGACAAAACAATATTTTGAAGTACATATATTATACCGTTCATATATTAATTAGGATTTTACTTATTTCTTTTAACGGATGACGTCATCAGAGGGTAATCTCGGTGCCGATGATGACGCTTGGGAGAAACATAACGTTGCGTGAAGACATGTGATCAATGACAAAAGCGACTGAGTAATTAGTAAGTGTTTTTAATATTAAAGATAATGGAGAAACCGTCTAAACGGACCATGGGATTATTTGTACAGCGGATGATAAGTGTGAAACTGAAAGGTATCTTGAAAGGAAAAATACACATTGACCACCACAACTGTTTCGTAGTACCGATGCTTTGGGGATGAATGAAGTAGTTCAGATTTTTGTAGGGCATGCAAATGAAACAAAACAACAAACGCAATGATTTTTTGTTTGTTCAAAACACGTTCAAATTATAATTGATAGTATATCAGTAGGTGCTACTCCAAACTGCATATAAAGATGTACTGTTAACCTTGACCATTCTGATGATAGTTTACATAATGTGATGAACATAAATATTGCTAAGGTATACAAAATCATATCCCGCAGCATTTAGAAATGGTTTATTAATTTCAGAGTTGAGTATTTAGAACCGTGCAGATTCTAAATGAGACCTTAGTAACTGGGGCTAGTGAATAAATAAAAGTAGGGTATAGAGTGCATAGTTTATGTTCACAAGTATTATAAGCATAGTGATAAAGTTATAGTATATTAAAAAAAAATACTCCGTTTCGACAAATATATTTTATAGAGTCATCCGTATTCTCCATCTGTCTGTCAATCAATCAGTTTTATGATAGACGTAAATCAGTAGGGCAGAAGAATCCAATTTGAGGAAAAAAAAGAGGTCGTCCGACATATTAATGGTAGTATTTCAAATAGTAAGAAATAGACACAGGGTTCTCTCCTATGAGTGAATAAAAAAATACTCAAGATGAAATGAAACAGTCGTATCACGATTACAAAAACTGCCGCTAGCTGAGTTCATCGATATTGCTATATACAAATAGTAATTGCTTATAAAAATGTCCGGCTGGTCGTTATTCTATAAATAATCATTTACTTCATGGTAAACCATAGATTGGCGAAATAACTAAGCATAACATAGTCATTCCTAGCATAATCTCCAGCAGCAGCAGCCATTCCCTAACCAGCCTTCCTTCCAAGCAGCAGAAGCCGTTCCCAGCAGTGTGCCTTGCAACCATGCCTGCAGCCGCTCGTTTGTCTTATCCACTAATCCGCTGCTGAAGGATACAAGCTCTGCGAGGCGGCGAGGAAGGAAGGTCTCATGAAATTAGTGGAGACTTCATATTGTTACAACCCATTTCTGTCTCATTGAGCTTATTGAGGAGTGCACCACATTTATATGATGTCAACGGTATTGAAGATCATTGCAATGCATTTCTACATTGACGTGTTAGGTGATGATCACTGAAATATATTTATAATATGAGTTGTGTGTCGACAGTTTTTGCGATGCTCATCTTCGATGAGGAATGTGCTGTCTATTATTGCAACAACTTTTAATGGTGCGGGCTGGCGGAATCTGTTATCGTTAATGCGTTAGGATTCCTACCCAATCGTCACTAGGTTGGGTAGGAACCTCCTACTCGTTCAAATTCAAGCGTTCGCTACAATCATTTTTCCGCTCACTGGATGACAAGGTTATTGCGAATAGATATAATCAGATAAGATTTTAATTATTATTTTATTTCATATGTTAGAAATTTTTTCAATTCACAAAACGACAATAATCCTGTTATTAAAGAATACTATACTCTCGTTCGTTTTGTCGTTCGGAACAACACATTCGGAGAGAAGACAATCGCACCAGCAAAAGCATTTAGAACCTCAATTGAAATAGCTGATAACCATTATTGTGTCGTCGTACCTGGTGCAAGACCATGTCCTACAGTTCGTACTTATTCTGTTATCGTGTCGCTGAACCAGCAGTGAAACGTGTTTTCGAGCCCAATTCAGTATGACCACAGCAATTATTTCTAACAATGTGTGGTAACTAGTATGAGAAGGGGAATATGTCAATTCAACTGACATAGCCAGAGACACGCCACCCCTATTGATAACATTTAAATTTGAACTCCGCATAAGCACAATATTTGATGTATCAGACCTCCATCCTATCCTTGTTTTTAATCATATATTAGTTCAGAAAACAGTAGATAGCCGCGACAAATAGAATACGGATTAATAAACGACGTAATAATTAAAAATCTGTATGACATGTTGGAACAATATTATTCTAATGTAATCCGAAATGAAAATGACAGTGAACTTGCCTTCGAAAAATTTACTTATGCAGTAGATAGATGTTATTTGAATTGCCGTACCTTACAAACGAAATCAAAATTTCTAGAATAAACAGCCAGTAGACCTTGATTTACCACTGACATTAATCAAAAGAATTTGCAAAGCAAGATCCGATGAGTTACTTTTCTTTCATTCAGAAGCCCTGTAACAAGTTTGATGAGATCTTCTAAACGAGCCGACTAGAATAATAAGAAAATTAATACATAAAAGATCCCAATCGAACGTGGAAATGTGTTCAATTACTTACTTAAATCACACAACAACAATTTGAGAGAGACTCAAAATAAACTGCAATGGACGAATATTTCAGCAGATCGAAACAGTGGAAATATAGCTAATGATTACTCTTTCAATGTTCAGAAGAATATTGCAGATTGTATTCACAACAATGAAGACAGTCAACTTAGATATCTAACAAAGAACAATTCTGTTGATTGTTCCATTTCCACGAATTCTGATCATGACATCAATTCAATTATCTTGTATCTAAAATTTTATCTGTCAACAATGGTATTAGCTGCTTCATTTCATAGAGAAGTGAACTAATATAGTATCTCATATCCTCAAAAATTGAGACAATGATGCGATAAAGCTTATAAGGATACCGTCAACCCATCTCTGTTCTTCAGTATTCTGCACGAAAACTAGTATGGCTTCAGTCCCGATAAAAATACAACTCAGTGATGTTATTAATTACCTGCAGTAACTATATAATAGTATAGATTCAAACTGCAAAGTATTGTTTCCATTTCTCAACTTTCAAAGGACCCTTGACTGTGTAGACCATTTTATCATATTAACTGAACGCAAGTCATACAAATTATTCATTCGGTCTGCGTGGGCATAATTGTATTGCCCAACAGAATACCATATTGATTACGCATAATTAAACATTTATATTTTAATATTTATTAGTTACTTGCTACAATTAAAAAGGAATTCGATCACACTCATGAAACTTTACCCTTTTGCACTAAAGGTTCTGGCCGGAAGACCTTGCAACACACACTCTGAGTCATGAGTGCGGGAGCCCAGCGTTCGCGATAAAATTATTTCCGCACACGCGCACTATCGCCAGTTCACTTCACATCACTGTCATGGCCGGACACTGTCATAACCGCTAAAAATATTTCATCACACGTGCTTTCGACCTAAACGATGTTTTAGCCAACACGCATTTCCCGCCACTTCAAAATCTGCCACAGTCAAATCTGCCACTGTCTTTACACCTAAACAGGCATACCAACCTTCTGGTTATCACTTTAATGTAACTGCAATAAAAAAAAACTGAAAAACAGCTTTACATACCCTAAAAAAATACGTATGTTTGCCCGCGGGTTAGAAATACGTACGTTTGCCCCGCTGGTTAGAAACACGTACTCTAGGTTTGGTTAGGTTGGGTAGGAAAAGTTTCATTAAAGTGATAACCAGTAAAATGGTACGCCCTGTGGCTGATTCTGACGAAGGCTGAAACAGAGTTTAAGCAGAATGTCACTGGCACATATGACAGTGGCTGGAGTGACTGAGGAACGCTACGAATGTTCGCTGTTAAAAAGTGATACCGTAGGTAGGTTGTCGGAACAACTTGTGGCTGATGAGGCAGTTGGCGGAGATGAAAGGGGCTGATCTGACGTTGGCTATAAAATAATTTAGTGCCAAGGATAGCGACCCATGAACGCAGCTAGAGGTCATTGTCAGCAGCAGGGATCGACAGTGGGACTTGGTTACCTGAGTAACGATCGTAAATTCATTTTCCCACTCATAAAAAACTGGAAAGGATAGAATAATATTCATGTGAGAGACGATATTAAATTCCGTCCTGTCCAATTTAAAAAGATCAAATATTCCAAAATTACATCTACGATGGCAAGATTAGTTGACATCCAATATAAATTACTTTTTTTTCCTCAATTTGTACCTAGACTGGAATCGATGCTTTTTAATGGAGCAGAGAAAAATATATACGATGAAATAATCCTACTGCAAAATATAACAGAGATATAAATGAAGTTCTGTTTAATTCCCATGCTAATAATTATACCACGAATATCCTGAAACTGGACGAATAGTGCATTTTTTTTAATTTCAATTCAGACATTCAAACATTTTAAAGAAACTACGGTCAAGATTTGTCAAAATTTATTTAGAAATTATCGGGTGTCCTCAATCATTCAACAAAAATTTATATTGACCGTGTAATGCCCGTAAATCATAAAATGTGAAGCCCGTACACACATTTTCACTGTGTTTTAATTGGGCTGTTCAAAGCTAGTAATAGGAGAGCCTCATCACAAACAAGCTAAGAATACGTAAATAACGCAAGGTTTTAATTCAAAGGGCATCTTCTCATGCATTCGCAGGATATAAATGCAGCAAAACTGTAATCACTAAACTGACAACAGCTATTGCGCGTAAAATCATATTTTAATCATGATTGAGAGTTATCAAGTATATAACAAAAAGTCTGGACAATAATTGGTAACGTTCATTGAGAAACTAACTAGTGTAGTTCGGATATATTTATTATTGATGATGAGCTCATCACTGATCCACAAACGATTAAAAATGGTTTTAAAATTTATGGTAATTGTATACCTGCTACCCTGTGTGGAACTATTACCGGCAACAAGATCCCCTTTGAACAGAAATTTCGAGAAAAAGTGTAATCCCCAAGCAGCCAAAATTCAACCCTCTTATTTTGATGGAAGTGAAATCAATCATATATTGTTAACAACATAGTAGCAGCACTGGCTGGGATAACATTCCAATCAATGTAACTAAACCAATCAAAGCACTAACTGTACCTCCCATGACATAACTCATCAATAAATCACTACCGCATGGTTATTTTCTCTATGCACTAAAAATCGTTTAAATGTGTCTACTATATAATTATACAAGTCAAGCACACATAAAAATTGTCGCCCAACATCAGTTAACCTGCTATAAAAAAGTTCTGATAAATTGAATTATGCTTGATTAAGTATATTAACTTTGTTTCCAATAACCTACCTAATCAAAATGAACATAACTTCCATGTTTTCAAGAATCTAAAACATTCTTTATTGAAATTCACATAGGTGTGATTGATCGACAAGTCACAGCTGCAACCCCAGCTAAGCTGCCTATTGTGAATATATGTCAGTAAAAATTACAGTTAGTGAAATTTCGGCATTATAGTGTTAGCTCCACTGACAAGAGTTGGCTGAAGAGCTGTCATCTCGACAGAAAAAATCTACTGATTTTGAATAAACAATCTTCATCTGCCAGTACACTTCAAATCTGATCGAGGGTCGAACCTAGGACCATTGTTCGTCCTATTTACCTAACTGACACAGTTAACAATAGCAATAGGTTGTCCTTGTCCGTTTGGTAAATGAAAATGATATAACAGTGTAGTCGACAGTAAGAACATCTCTATGACAGTATCACTTTTGTTATTTTTCAATTAATCCTCATTTCAAACTTCTTCACATCGAATAAGTTCACCCAGAAAGGTCGAGAAGACGCAAGTTATGATATTTTCCACGTAGAAAGATGCCAACTTTGAAATTTGACTTGGATTGAACTGTCGACCTATATTAAATGTGGCAAAATCAAATATTATCTATGCAATAGGTGACCAGAGACTTATCTGGAAAGATCAAATATGTCTTTCGGACGGAAAATAATCCAAATATTCTCCCTCAAACTATGTCAAATAATAATTTTTCCTCTGCAGTGTTTGATTACAAAGCTTTAAATTATTTTGTTACAGTGACAACGACAATTTCTTAATAAGTAATCTAAGGTCCAATCTACGTACCAACTTGGATTTGGAAATTCAACTTATCTAATCAATACAATCCCAACTCATTTTTAATTAAGGATGCGATTTAAATTCTAGTCGCTAGCCGCCTGTTCTGATTGCAAAGGCATCCATGATGGTAGGTTCGGATGAGCCGGGCAGATACCTCACCAACTTTTTATGGCCTAAAGCGCCCAAGGATCCTGGCAGCCCCGTTTATACCTTTGGTTTCGAAGTCATCCTCTGAAGAGCAACAGGCGCACAGTTCATTCTGAATGGCACAATTTGTCATCACTTTGAAAATCATGGTGGACAAATGGTCATTACGAACAAGATCAGGAGGAACATCCACCTGTGTTTGCAATCTCTGGGTTGATACTAGGTTCATCCTGGCAATGAGTAACAAAAGACCCAGAGCTCAAGAAATTGACATTAAGGGAAGGGAATCGGATGCCAGACGCACTGTTCCTGTTCTGGGACTTAGATGGGACATAGTCCAGGACACCTTGACAGTGGTTTCCACAGAGTTAGAAACAGGTACGCCGACAGAGATAGGCATCATGCGGGTTTAGGGTTTAACCACACAAGTTGATTATCCGGGGTGACACACATCTCAGGCAAATGGGGCGCCTAAGGAAGAAATACGACGTTCCTGATGCCACTGCAATATAATTGAAAACAAATCATGAATGGAATTGGAAGATGGGTGACATACATGTCCATCTGAACTCCGAGTTTGGTAAATGAGAGACCTTGCACACATTTCTCAATGTTTCTCCTGTGGTATATTGAGAAGTTGTGTATGGGGTCAGTTAAGGTAAAGCCACACTACAACGTTGATGGCAAAAAGACGGATCGCACATGAGTAAACGTTCTATGTGCCCAGGTTGGGGTTGACTGCAGCTCTATTTGGAGTCAGGCTCGCCAGGTGTGTATGCAAGGTTTATGACAAGGAATTCAGTGTTTTGACATTATACATGGGGTCACACAGTCAAGTTAACTTGAGATGGATACGTTTTGTAGGCCCATTGAAGGCTTACATGCAAAATCATTAGTTAGACATCAAAATAGCTCTCCCCAACGCTATTTGGCACCATGTTTTTCACAAATCAAAACCTTGCTGACTTGATAACTCGAGGAGTCAGCCCGATCACTGATAGGTGGAGCGCCAGGGCAGTTGTGACAAGAGAGATCCCTGCCCTAATTAACCGGTATCCGGTATGGCAGGGGCAGCCAGGCCTAGGACCTATAGTCACACTGTTTTCCCATCCTCATAGTAATAGTGATGGGTGAGGCAGGGACCCCGAAAGTGCTATATAACCCCTGTTTGCTCTGCAGCTCACAAACCAGCTCAGAGGCTTGGGTTACATGAAAGATTAACCTCGGGCGAATCCCTCTCGGTGGTCTCCGGGAGATTCACTTTAACTTACTTCAAGGATGTAACACTACCCGTTCTCGTCCTTCGTTGTAAATAAATCTTCAACATTATCTTTGCCTCAAGTTTCAATAGACCCACTGCAGTAATATCCCAAGATGTAATTGTTTATATTTTACCATCGTCCAGCGAACCATGTGATTGATTGTCGCAGTATGTGTCGTCGATGGGATGAAGTAATAAAGTAAAATAATATTTCGTGAGGAGCAGAACATTGCAATTGAAATGCAATATCCAGACAGCAATAATACATCACCACAATCCTCGTGAGGCATCGTTTCCACCGGTCAGACACCGATAATCCATTCTGCTCAATAATTGATCGTCCATCAAATCAATCATCGCGCTGCAATCAACGCCTCTATCGCCTCTTCTACCGAGGGTTTAATTGCCTCTCATCTTCCCTTATTGATTATTGGGGCAATAAATCACAGAGGAAATAATTGAAATGCTCTTCGAGTGAAAGTGAAGGCAGAAATTGTGGCGCCATTGGCTTCCTGTGGTGAGCGCTCCGTAGCGGAGTTGACTATGCACAAAGGAATTGTGGCCTCAAAATACAAGGTATCAACAAATCATCTAAACAACACTTGACGGCGCTCTCAAAATCAATCGAATTTTATTCAGTCTATTGACGAAAAGCAGGAAACAGATAAATATATTGGAACAGCATAGCATTTGATATCATCAATCATGCCGTTTGCTTCGTCAGCAGAAGTTGTTAAAAATATTAAATGAAAACGTGTTCTTCTCAAGAAGCAACTCAACCCAATATCACGCATGTCTACTTCCTTTATCTGTTCAATCCCTACCATTACAAACTAGTCCAGTAGACACTTGATCACGTATATACAATTAGGCGAAGCCTGAAGTTGACAAACCAGGCTCAGGTGGTGACATGTGTACTTCAACCCGTTTATGCGGTTTGTGCTGTGGAGAAGAAACAGTGTGATTTCATCAAGGCCTTATGCAGGAAGTGCTGCCTTATTTAGTTGATGACAAGGAATCCTCAAAAGGATTATTGTCAATCGCCTTCCCCGTAGTTCCTTCAGCGTCAACGATATCATCATGCGTTTATTTAAAATAAACCTTTTTCACACACACAATGGTGATTGACTAAAACTCCCATCACCCTCTGACTGAGAGTATTGGAAGATCATAAAAGTCTAATGTTTCATGTCCCGACAGTGCTGGAATCAACTTTATGTACGTTTTTTCACCTTTATTTTCACTCATCGCGGACGCAACTGGTTGGCTTATTTTTGTTTTTACTACTTGTAAATAAGATTAACAATTTTAGAGAGTTAATAAGCGAAAATACACTTAATGACAACAACAATGTGAATGGATCGATTTTTTATTCTCATTGTAAAGGTCTCAATACATGTTTTCTACACTTGCATGTTCACATTTCATTATTTCGACGCTCTGAAGCGTTCGGTGTTTCCAAGTAGGACTGCATCAAAACTGTTGTTCAATGCGTAATAACTTAAATGCAAGCGGTTTTCTTCTAATATAATACAATCTTGTTAATTTGCATGAAACATTTATTTGCTAATATAAAATAATTAACGAAGTTTTTTTGGGAGGAAATAACCAGAAACATATCATCCGTCTTATCCAAGTCCAACTCCTCTCATTTTTTTATAATATTAAAATTTCAATGCCAATTCCTGGTAGTTGTCCCCCCCCTCCTCTTTCTTCAACAAAATTGAACTCTGCCGTGCCAATTGCGGTCAGTGGGAAGAAATACGAGCAATTTGCCACCTGCCAGCGATGAATCGAGTACACATACGAGGGAGAGAATCCTGGAAAATAAGGGTAGAAAAAATGCGTTGTTTGCATGACAAGCTCACAGAACTTAGGATCTTGTGAGCATGTTTGTGTTGCCTGAAAGTTATTTTCCTCTCGTCGAATTCTTTCGTCTTCTCTGTCAGATAAAGGTATAAAATCAATATATTTCAATCAATTGATACATAATGTATTGCTATTTTGCAATTAATGTGATCAAGATATGCAACAAAAAACGCAATGGCAACGCTGAGCTGTAGAATTCGAGGTCACAGTTATTTATATTTTTGTCGTTACAGGGGCTTTCAGCGCAACAGTTTACATGTAACCACAACAAACAAACGCATAATTATAGCAGAGCAGGAACACGAGTACGCATTACTCACGCACCCCTGGGCATAGATACAGGGCATCGATATTTAAGTGTGCATGTGTGTACAAATTTAAGATTACGTAGAATACCATACTGTTTTCAATTAATGAATATTTTTCTTTATATCTCTTCTGCCCCGGTATGTTACGGAGGGGTTGGTATTAATATTAAATTAGGAAAGTTAGCTGTACGTTACCGTTTATTCACGGTTTCGTTTGTTCGACTACACGAAGTGAAGAACGCGGTACTTACCGTTAGCATTAATAGCCAGATTCACCCTCCTATACACACAAGGTCCTTATCACTCAGTTACACGTTGTGATGCTTTCAATATTGTTAATAATTCTGCTTTGTTGGTCTCAACCAATCATCACATGAATTAAACCTTTATTTTGTAAATACATGTATTGATTTAGGGTAACCATAGAAATTGCACACCGTTTGTGTGTATTTTCATTCCTTCATCCATTCATTCAGATGCTCGCTACCGTTCATAGACCGTCCCTTTTCTGAAAACTACCTATTGGGATTATCTCTATCCGAATACATATTCTGACTTTATGTTCATTTATTTCATAATACGTAGTTCAGATCTGTATAAATTTATGTACAGTTTGCCGATGCAAAATAATACCATACTGTTTATGTAAGAATTCAACATTTTATTTCATCTCATATAATCTAAGTGGTTGAAAAACTTAATCATTTACATCTATTGGCCGAGTTGATTAATTCAATTTACGTACACAGTACGTGTATCCATTTGGAGGAGCATGTATTAAGCAAATTGAATGGTTGGTTGGCACCTATCAATATTTCGTGCTAGAGATAATAAAGTCACCGCAGAGCCTATGTTAACAATTTAATATAGCAAATCTAGCTGGAGGAAAATGAGGTAGCGGGTGACACAGGGGATAGGTTTCTCTTTGCTCTACGTTCGAACAAAATGTAAACAATACTGATGCACTAATTTAGAGTCTGGTTGGAATATAAAATAGCGTTGTAAGAATTTTCTTAGGTTGAGAAACCTTTCGTTCGTCTTTGTAATACAAAATGCGTATCTTCTAGCTTTACCTAACGCGAACAGTTAAAATAGTTAGAGGAAGGGAATAATGTTACACATAGGTCAGTGTATATA
>SDVV010019537.1:0-13509 GCA_016164225.1 Gammarus roeselii | reverse complement strand
CGGAAATAAGGAGGGAGAAGAAGACCTTCTACTTTCGAACATCCACTTTATCTGATCATAATAATATGGGCAGAAAAAAAAATCAGTTTCTGTGCAATTGTATGTTTGTTTCCCAAATTTAACTATTCTAGCGTCCACATAAAAGAAAATATGAGCAGCTGGCACATTGATCGATACTCTCTGATCCCACCCATGAGTGGGCTGACGTCACGAATTCACCATCAAACCCGTCTGTTCCTGCTCCGGCACCGTCTATTTCAAGTTCGGATCCGTTTACCTTTTTTATTCTATGTATCTTGCAGGCCACTATGCACAACAGCGAATAAAAACTAGTTAGCGAGTAATGATTCCTAAAAATATCCAATGATAATTTATCTCTTTGATTCAAATTTTACGGGTAAAGTATTATTTATTTACGTTATACACTAATTATCAACGAACTTCCTCACGCCACTTTACGTCTTGTCATAAAAAGCATAAGGCTATGAACGATAAAACGGTAGCTCAAGAAAATAATTTAAATTGGTTTGCTAATTTGGTTGGATCCAGACATACAAACAAATTGATTATCTATAATTTTTTTTCGTCATCGAATTCTTTGCCGCTATTGATTATTAGTGAAGTGAAGTTTTCTTCCCATTTCATTAGTTAAAAATAGTAAGTTGGTTTTTCTGGTAGGATAACTATCGCTATTTTTTATACCCGTCTGATATACACCTACAACTGTCACAAGGGAATCACTGCCTCCGCCGGGAGCTTCAGTATTGTCATTACTATTAAAAGCATCCACGAAGTCTATGTGGATGGTGTAGTCATCACGAGTGACTATGGAATGAGATACAAGATATTCTGGATGTTGTGATTGGAGATGAAAGTTACTTTCAGGTGTGTTTCAGTGACGAGAAGTGCCAAGTTATAGCAGTAAACGGAGAATCGGCAAAATATGTGAGAAGTTGAAATAGGGTGCAGTGTGCACAACAGATTATAAGTACCGTACCGGCGTACCATGGATGCTGGATTGCTGAGAATGAGTGTGATAGCAATGACAGAATGTTAGGGCCACAACAGTGGTGTGGTTACGGTAGATTTGGAAGTACACATCATTTTGTTGGAGGATTTTGATGTGAGGGGTGCCACTGGCAGCCTTGTTCAGATGTAAGGTGTTGGCTTGTGAGCAGAGTGGTTTGTTTTGTTGAACACAGCCTGGTCTTGGACTGTCCTAATGCTGCTGCCATTCAGTTCAATGTTGATGTCTGGGTGCTGGCACGCTGCATGATGTCTGTTTCAGGAAAGGTAAAGATGATGGTAATAGTAGATAAGAGATGTGATTGGTTACATTGGACTACTAAGAGCCTAAGAGAAGAAGTGATTGGAATCAAACTAAAGCTAATTTATTTTACCGAGGAGATTCATTTCAAGAATCACAATAATACTATTGAGGATGGAAGGGAGACATGGATTGGGTGGAAGGCCACACTAGGACAGAAGTCTGCTACTGACTTTATGCTTGTGAATGGAAGAGCATGCAAACAAGTCAAAAATATGTGGCTGGATTTGGAACACTAGATTGATGTTACAAGTGACCCTAACCTGCTACTGATGGCTGCTGCTAGTATTGATCTACAAAAATTTCAAATTACTAAAGAAATGTGTAACTTAAAAGAACAGACTGATACTACACTTGCCAATCCATGCAGGACAGTTCTAAGTTCTTGCTTTCAATTACTTGAAAAATTAAACAGTGCGAAGAATGTTCACCAGCACAGTTCTTCAACAGAAATGGGTGAATGCCATCTTGAACTCATACAGGAACTTGGATTATAGGTCTGCAGCCCCACCATACAAAAATCAACATCTGAAAAATGTCACATGAATGACTGGAAAGGAGCTGGGGCCCCACAACATAAAAAAATCAAGGAACACCTGTATCCTACTAATATAAGTGTACAGCAATTATCTCCATTGCCTTGGCAATTCTCATAAAGTGCTTGCTTGATCAGAGCCATTTGTGATGAGATTTTTACTAGAGGATTCATGACTCAGGTCATCAGACTGTATGCTGCTCCACAAAACTTTACTTAATTTTTTTTTGTCTGGTTATAGGCAAGAACCCTGCTTGCCACCAAAGAGCAAGGAACCTGCATATAGTCACCTTAGGATGTAATAACCTGTACATTTTCTTGAGATATATTGAAAGAAATATTTCCAGCGCATTACAGCATAGCAACCAGGTAGAAACATCTTTTGAAAACTTGCAACATAAATGTAAAATGTGTTAACAATAACAGCTCTTTCCAATCTTTTCAGTCTGGCATGAATCTGATTAAGTTGCCTGATGCAAATCAACTCGTGTTAAGTAGAAATATAAAAATGGCTTACCTGCGCATACTTTCCTTTTGGATGACTTTTATAAACACTAAGTGCAGTGTCAAAGTTTGGAGTAGTGCTAGATATCAATCTGTTTTGATCAATGCAAATATGATGAACTTTTACTTGCAACTTGCAACTGAACTTGTATTGATAAACCTATTCAAACAGACCTCATCAGAGCCAGGCAATTCTTTCAAGTATATCAATTTATTTGATGCAATACTAACAGGAAAGCAAGGAACGGATACAAAATAGAATAAACATGTCCTAGAGATGGTCAATCTAGATGATATTGAAGACATTTGAAGAAGATTCAATATTCTACCTGTTGAAGAAGATAAATTTATCAAACACATAGCTTAGCTTGCAGCTACTAATTGTTCAACAAATTTGAATTCAGTTCAAAACTAGATAGCTAAACAGGCTAGGCTATCTTTTTGTCAAAGGATTTATAGATCAATAATCTGTTCCAAGTTGACTAAGTACTGTTCATTACTTAATTTAGACCAATAAACATCAATAATCTGAGCAAGCGTTCATTCATTCCCACCTCTTGGCGACTAAAACAGAGTTGACCAAGAACATCCCGATAATCTGAGGAGTCAATTAGAGCAAACTAAACAGATCCCATAAGGTTACTGAACTTGTTATGTGGCAGGCGTGGTACCAATTGAGTGGCGCAGTGCCTGCATTGTTCCTCTGTATAAGGGCAAAGGAGATAAAAATGAATGCTGCAACTCAAGAGGTATCAGTCCGTTGAGTGTGGTTGGTAAGTTGTATGGGAGAGTGCTGATCAAAAGGATTAGAGACTGGACGGACTATGCAATTGGAGAAGAACAGTGTGGTTTTAGGAGTGGTAGAGGGTGCGCTGATCAGATTTTTGCAGTGAGACAGGTTTGTGAGATGTATCTTGCAAATGGAAAGGACGTTTACTGGGCTTTCATGGATCTGAAAGGCTAATAAATGGTAACAATTCACAAGTAATATTCATTTAGGTGTACAGACCCATCCATTGTAAAGGCAGCAGTGCCTCAACCAATCTTCTCTCCCACCATACCTTTTCTCACACTATCCTACTAGGAATTATGCCGATACAAAGAGTGGCTTGACGGCAAAGGTCCATAGATAAGCAAGAAGAGCAGGTATATGATATTGATGACAAGATCCATTGCAGCTGATGAAGCAAGAGACTTTGGTATATATTATGCTCTAACAGTTTATAAATCATTGTACTGAGTGATTATTTTTTGTGAAATGGCTGTAAATATACTACAGCAGGCGATTCTGTTCATTGTTACGCCAAAATGTTATGAAATATTTTTTGAAGATTACAACTTCCTGAATGGTGAGTTATATAAATAGGTAAGAACTTGAAGTTTATTTAGGTGAAATGACAATTAAATAGTCACAATACACAGGCAAATGAGACAATGTCTTGGATGGCCTGAGGCGTTGTGTAGCTACACCTTGAATCCAAGGTGTGGAGCATATCCTCTGCCTTTCCAGTATGATTGTTTGTGAGAATTTTATTAACATTCTCACAACCTCTATGTTCATGCAGCACAGTCCTGGCTAGACAGATGATGGTCTATGACTAGAATGTTAAACACAAACATGTAATTTGTTCTTGCAAAAAATCACTGGTAAATTAAAGGTCTAGTTTTTTTCCAGGTATGTGTTGATAATGGATTGAACTTGCTTATTATTTTATAACTAGACATCACAATGGGTTTTACCACCAACAATTAGTGTAGAAACCTGTTTGAGCATCTGTATAGTTTTTAAGTATTATTTTTCATTTATTTATTCATTAATTTTTTGCAGCCATTAGCCAATAAAACAAATAGCGTTGACCAGGGTGACTCCCCGCATTTTCCACATGCTTTGAAGTAACTCAAGGAGTTTGCAGCCTAGAAACTTTGTATTTACCCTGTGTATAGCTTAGTTGCTACTATTATGACCATGAAGCACCCCAAGTTTCAACATTCTATCATCAACCGAAAAAAAGTTATTTACATAAAACCGTGTGGCGAGCTAAGGCCCCCAATATAGCTAGTAATAATTGAAACGCAAATTAATAGTTTGAGAGTACCAATAGGAAAAGCATGCCTATATTAGTATATATCAGTTGCTTTAAATGAAATGTTATGTAACGTATTATGTCTGACAGTTTTTTTGATGCTCATCTTTTGCTGTAGTCATAGTTGACTGTCAAAGTTTTTTTTTTTCCAATTTCACTTTCGAAAACAAAGTTTTATTATATAATTGCTAACTAACTTCACAGGAAATCATTTTTCAACATCCTGAACTAGTTATGACCTTAAAGTATCCGTACATGAGCAAAAAAAATAAAAAACTTCTTAATAATACAATAAAATTAGTAAAAACTGAATTTCTTCAATTCTATAGCAACAAATTGCATTAACATGAATACCAGACATGCTAGGTAAGATATTGTTATCTTGATATGGAAATATCCTGAAAAAATATTGTTCCTGGGTGTTAAAAATATGTTAACACTTAGGCTTAGACTTGTCACCATGTGTTATAAACATCTGGTTGTCATGAAATTAGTTACGCATTTCGAAATTAGCTGTGGTGTTTTTATTTTGGGTTATTTACTTCCAGATGTCATTATATGTGTGAAAAATTGCTTTAATTACTTTTCATTGAAGAGAAAGTAAGATATTTATTATCAAAATAGATGCGGGGAATCACCCCGATAGTTTTTTTACCCGGGGTTATTCCCCGCTGTTGTAGCTACATTTTCAATGTATTTACATAAGTTTTCATTTCATCCCAAAATCCTTCTTACTCAACAAATTACAACATATTCTGAGTATCACTACCAAATTTGGCCCTAATCCAATGGAAAACTCTAGCCACAACATCAAAGTTTGCGGAACGTGGATTTTTCTGAACTAAAATTATCACAGACCTCAAAAACACCCCCTTCACTTCAGCAATTTTCCATAAATTCTGTGCGCGTATCAAATTTCTACAAGTAGCTGATACTTTCTAACAAAGACCTGCTCTTTCAAGTCTCGTAGTCAAATAGTGACATATCAAACGTTTTGGTGCCCGAAAGGGTGGTGTGGGCAGTCACTTCATGTTGCCAACCATGAGGAATCACCCTGGTTGATGCAAAATAAATGATGTATACTACTAAAGACTTGCACTCAGTCAAATCTGACATTTCCAATGATTTACTGCCCAAAAGAGTGATGAGGGGAGGCCTAAAGTTGTTGACCATGGCAATTCATCGTGGAATTTTGGAAATAAGGGTTCTTGATAGCCACAATATAAAGTAGCATCCACGGGGGTGATTCCCCGCGGTCCGCAACATGGGGTGACTCCTCGCACCCCTTTTTTTGGCACCAAAAGGGGGTGTATAGTTGGTTGCGTAAGAAGGAATTTGGAAAGAAATGTAAACTTTTGTAGATATATACAAATATACAACTGTGGGGAATCACCCCAGGTGATAAATTTATGGGTGGCGATTCCCTGCTCCTATTTTGTTGATAAATATCTTGGTTTCTCTTCAATGAAAAGTAATTACGGTGTGTAATTACGGTGTGTAGCTTCTATTATAACCGTGGAGCACCATAAGTTTCAACATTCTAGCGTTAACCCAAAAAAAATTATTTACGAAAAACTGTGCAGCGAGCTACCGCCCCTAATCGGGGGTGACTCCCTGCACCAAACGAGGTGACTCCCTGCACCCCCCATTTATCAATAATTGAAACGCAAATTCAAAGTTTGAGAGTACCAATAGATAGAACATGCTTGTATTAGTATATATCAGTTGCCTAAAATGAAATTCTACGTAAAATATTACGTCTGACAGGTCTTTTTTATGCTCGACTTTTGCTGCAGTCATGCTTGACTGTCTAAGGAACTATTTATTTCGATTTCACTGCATTAAATGAAGTTTTTCTTCAATAATTGCAATCTAACTTTACTGGAAGTCATTTCTCCACATTCCAAACTAATTATGACCCTAAAGTATTGGTAAATTAGGGAATATTATAAAAGAACAATCTTTTCAATAAAACAATAAAACAGGTGAAAAATTCATTTCTTTAATTATATAGCGAACTTATTGCATTAACATGAATACAAGTCATGCTAGGTAAGGTATTGTTATCTAAATATGAAAATATGATGAAAAAAATCATTCCTGGGCATTAAACACAAGTCAACACTTAGGCCTGGACTTGTAACCATGTGTTAAAAACATCGGGTCATTATAAAATTGGTTACCCATTTTGAAATTAGCTGTGGTATCATTATTGTGGGTCAATTACTTACAGATGTCTTTACATGTGTGTAGAATTGCATTTAATTACTTTTCATTGAAGGAAAACTAAGATATTTAAAAACAAAACAGGTGCGTGGAGTCAACCCCGATTTACTTTTTACCTGGGGTGACTCACTGCTGTTGTATATTTGTATATATCTACAAAAGTTTACATTTCTCCCCAAAATCCTTCAAACGCAACAAACTACAACATATTCCGAGTATCATCACCTAATTTGGCCCTAATCCAATGGAAACTCTAGCCACAGCATTGAAGTTTGCGGAACATCAAATTTTCCAAACCCAAAAAATCGAGGACCTGAAAAACACCTTCACTCTGGTGATTTTTCTTAAATTCTGTGCGCGCATCGAATTTCTACAAGTAGCTGATACTTACTAACAAAGACTTGCTCCTTCAAGTCCTGTAGTCGAATATTGGGATTTCCAACGTTTTGGTGCCCAAAAGGGGGTTGCGGGGAGTCACTCCGGGTTTTCAACTGCGGGGAGTCACCCCGGTCGAGGCTAAATCCAATTCTCCACACATAAATTGATATTTGGAAGTAAATTATTTAAAATAATGACACCACTGCTAATTTCAAAATGTTTATAACACATGGTGACAAGTCTTGGCCTAAGTGTTAACTAGCTAATGTCTAACACCCAGGAACAATCTTTTTTATCATATTTGCATATCAAGATAACAATACTTTACCTAGCATGCCTTGTATTCATGTTACTGCAATTAGTTTGCTATAGAAATAAAGAAATGAATTTTCTGTTCTGTTATATCATATTATTAAAGAAAAAGTTTTTTTCCTAATATATGCTCATTCACTCGTACTTAAGAGTCATAATTAGTTCAGGATGTGAAGAAATTACTTCCAGAAATGTTAGTTTGCAATTATTGGAAAAAACTTTGTTTCTTGCAGTAAAATCGGAAAAAAAATCTCTTCGACAGTCAAGTATGACTGCAGCAAAAGACGGGCATGAAAAAAGTCCTGTCAGACGTAATGTTTTGTGTAACATTTTATTTTAAGCAACTGACATAGGTATACTAATATAGGCATAGGCATGCTCTTTCTATTTGAAATCTCAAATTTTTAATTTGCATTTCAATTATTGATAAATGAGGGGTGCGGGGAATCTCCCCGTTTGGTGCGTGAAATCACCTCCTGATTATGGGCCAGAGCTCATTGCACAGTTTTTCATGAATAACTTTTTCTGGTTGATGATAGAATGTGGAAACTTACAATGTTTCATGGTCATTATAGTAGTTATACACACTGTATGTACAAAGTTTCTCTGCTGCGTACGTTTTGAGTTATTTCTATGTATGCTGAAAATATGAGGGGGTCATCCCGTTCAACACAGTTCCACGATACAAAAATAGGAAGTTTCTCAGTTTGTTCCTTGTTTGATATTTTGACAGTTGTGGCAACTGTGTGAAGTGTCCCCAGTCAATGCTGCTACTGAATTCCAACATGATGTAGCTATCAAAAGAAAAATTTAATTTCATGCCAATACAATTTTCATCATTCTGTTTAGCTTGTTAGAATCTTGATGAGAAAAATCTTATTCAGAACTAGGAGTGCATTCACAGTATAGAGTACCTAATTGACTTGTATTGATAATTCCCTCATCTCTGTTTCAGTTATGTGCTTGAAGGCTGTATTATCCAAATGTCTTGGACTTGGCATCATTGCTGGCTCCATCCTTGTCAAAGTGCCCCAGATTGTCAAAATTCTCAAGGCAAGAAGCGCTGAAGGCATCAATTTCCTTGGCATTGTACTAGAATTGGTAGCTCTTGTGGCTTCATTCTCTTATAACTTTGTCAATGGCTACCCTTTTAGGTAAGACTATTGTCTGGTAGTAGCTACCTTGCCTCAGCTGCTCATTTTGGTAGTTCACATTTTGCAGGTGTTGGTCAATATCTGGCTATTCTAGTGCTATTTGTCATGTTTGTTCATTTCTACATGAGCCAGTCATTTTTTTCCAAACAATTCTGGTCAATGATAAAGCATTTTAGTGTCATTTGACAGGTGTTGATGAGTGGCTAAGAACCAATCATAATGATATTTGACAGGTGCATGGCTGCTAGCTCATAGCTTATCTTTCTAGCAAGGTTTAAGCAAATGCTAGCAAATGGTTAACCTTTCAAGTGGAATTTGACTTATGCTAGTCAACAGATGACCTTTCCAATGAGTTTTTGCCAGTGCAAGTCACTAGCTAATCTTTCTATTGAGATTTTAACATGTGCTAGTCATCTTTCTAGTAAAATTTTCTGTGTGCTATTCAATGGCTTCCTTCCCTTCCAGTTACTTTAGATGAGCTACTACTAGCAGAAAAAAATTGCATTCTTCTCCTCAATGTAGCACCTACACAAAAGAAAGTTCAATCACACACTGCATGATATTTTGTGTTCTGTTTCTTCCCTCTTATAGCTACCTTCTCTTGACCTTGCCTTTGAACATCACTTTTCTGTTGAAGCGACACATGCCATATTCTGCCTTTCCCTTCTCTCACCTACTTCTTTTGACCCACAGTTCGTATGGAGATTCTTCGTTTCTGACGATGCAGACTGCCCTGATTGGCGCGCTGGTGCTGCACTACAGCGGTGCCTCGCAGGCGGCTTTGGGTTTCATGACTGCTGTGGCGGCCTCCGTCGCCGTCCTCTGTTCGGGCAGCGTGCCCATGGACCTGCTCTGGGGCCTACAGGCGGCTAATATACCCATTGTCTTCACAGCTAAGGTAGGGAGCTACCATTGTCTTGAAGCTCACGCGAGGACCTCTGACCACCCTTGAAGGAACTTACGTGAGTCAGGCGAAATCTCTTCATCAAAGAGCCCTGTCTGCAGCGGCGGCGACGACAATGTTTGGGTCTCTGGCCCCAGCTTAAGTCTCTCAACCCACACTTTCATAGATTCGCGAAGAGGTGTCGGCATCATGTGCATCGTGAGGCACTCTTCCAAATGTCAATATTTCAACCTTTGGTGATTTGCTGAGTATGGCGACCTTTAACAATTGCCATCCTATTTCTTTTGGCAATCGTGCGCAGGCGTGCAGTTTATCTACCAGGAACAAAAACATCCGCTTGTGCTGGGTTCTGGGCTGCTGTGAGGTTGTGAGTAATGAACAGGCTGAGTATGCGGTGCGAAAAACTGTAGTGGTACCAGACTTAGCAGAACAGCGTCCACTTCCATATTGAGACTTTTACCCAGAGATTAAAAGAGCTGTGCAAAATTGATGTAATGCGGAATGGTCTCGTATTCCCGTTGCGCACTATCAAGACGCACCAACACCCTGGGCCTGTTCAAGCAGCCAATATCGACGGACTGAGATAATTCTATGCCGGTTGAGAATAAGACATAGTAGACTAACACTAAGATACCTGATGGAGGCGTCCTCACGTCCATACAGTATGGACTGCTTAGTCCTTCTTACAATAGCCCATGTCATATCAGAGTGCCCAACTTGGACGGAATGTTGACAAATCCACATCAGCAGCAGCCGGTTCCTGGACCCTTTGAATACGCTCTGCCTAATGCTTACTTACTGAGTTCCCTCAGAGGCAAATAATTGAGATGCCAGTTCTCAGTTACCTTTGAGAATCCCACTTTTTAGCTGAAAACTGGTCTGTGAATCAATCATTCATCATCTTATCTTCCGATAGACTCATTCATCCCAGAGGACTATTGTTTCTTGACATATTTTGAATAAAATGTTTCCATGACCTCTCCCTGTAAATTTGGGAACCTGAGCATACAGTCAGTCAAAAGCAATCTTGGAGACAGACAATGACTCGATGCAGCACTGGCTGCTGGTTTTACGTTCAGTGCACTAGAAAGCCTTGGCACTCTAATTTACAGACACAGACACTAGGCAGCATCCCCCCAGAAAGAGGGGTGGCCGACGGCAAGGCGCACCTCACACCCTCATACGCTCACACTCATACAACTTAGCCCTTTTCTGCTAAAGGGTCCGGCCGGTACCCCCACAACATACACTCCGGGTCACGAGTGCAGTCCGAGGATCCGTCGTCAGCAGCAGGGCCTTACAGTTTTCACTGGTTTACCCCCGCCGCGTCATAATGGCCGGGCCCCCCCACCCACGACCATCCCGACAGCGGGATACCAAGGGCGGGAAAGCACATCAGAGCAGCGTCAAAATCAACCATTCACAACCATTCTCCACTCACGCCTGTTCATTGCACGCTCTCTCGCCACCTCCACATTCATGTCTCTCCTTCCCAACGCCTGCTTCACACCATCCATCCACCCAAACTTCGGTCTACCTCTGGGCCTGCGACCACTCGCTCCGCATTCATCACCCTTTTCACCAATCTCCCTTCATCCATCCTCTCCATGTGCCCGAACCACCTCAGAACACGTGAATCCACTCTGTCCTCCAACTTCTTCACCATCCCTGCTCTCATTCGAACCACGTCGTTGGTGATCCTGGTCTCTCAGCGTTACTCCAGCCATGCTCCTCAAACATTTCAGCTCGAAAACATTCAACCTTCTTCTCTCCTCTGCTCTCACCCCCCAAGCCTCAGCTCTGTTGAGCACAGTTGGGACAATAACACCCTCATACAGCCCTCCATTTGCCTCCATTCCCAACGTCCTACAGCTCATCACACTCGTAGTGCACCCAACACTTTACATCCCTCCTTTACTCGCACCTTCAAATCAGTTTCCACTTGTTCAGTTTTCTCCACATGGGGAGCCCAGATACTTGAAACACTGAACTTCCTCCATGAGCTCTCCATTTAGGGTGACGCTAATTTTTCTTGCATCAACAGACCTCGAGCATCTCATTATTTCACTCCTACCGACGTTCACTCGAAGCTTCCTCCTCTCACACACTCTACCAAACTCAGACACTAGCCTACATCGCTTCTCCTCCGAATCGATAACCAGGGCCGTATCATCAGCAAATAGCAACTGGCTCAACTGCCAACTCCGCTCATTCGCTTCCAACAGTTCCAAGCCACAACCCAGCACACTCGCGTTCACCTCCCTGACCACTCCATCCATATAGAGGTTGAGCAGCCAGGGAGACATCACGCAGCCTTGTCTCAGTCCCACTTTCACTGTGAACCAATCACTCACCTCGCACCCCACTCTGACATGCTCGGCTGTCAGCATAGAAACTCTGCACCGCTTTCAACAGATGTCCGCCCACTCCATACAAACGCAACACCCTCCACAGCGCTTCCCTGTCAATCCTGTTGTATGCCTTCTCCAGATCCATGAAGGCCCAGAACACATCTTTTCTTTTGGCAAGGTATTTCTCACTCTAATCTAATCCCAAAGTAATTGCTTATGTCAGCATCATAGTCAGATAGCAACGCCACCAGCTATCTAGTATCAAATCATCAATCGATGGCAATTAAACGTTTTTTTTGCTGTAGCCATGCCAGCATCAAAATTGTCACCTATGCAGATATCCAACACCAATACTTTATTTTTTCCCATTACCAATACCGATGCATGTCAATATTAAAAATACCGATACATGTCTGTATTAAAAATACAGATACTTACCAACATTGAAAATACCAATAATCACCAATATTAAAAATACCAATACTCATCAATATTAAAAATACCAATACTACCGATTACTACTAAAGCATTTATTTCCATCGTCTGGCAATGGGTTTTCGATTCTTGAAATAATCACATTCCTATATATAAGACATGAAACTTCATTAACAAATTCATTATTTGAATTAACAAAAACGGGAGTTGAATTTTCCGCCCACGAGGGAGCCTACATGAGTTAGGCGGACCAACTCTATCAAGATGTCTTGCCTGCGATGGGTGCGCCTGGAGCTTCGGCCCGAGCAAAAATCCCTCAACCCACCCTGTTTCACATCCTCGCCGTTGGGGATTGCGCCTTGTGCGCCGTCTCTGCGTTGGTGACGTTGACGCAGCCTGAACGCAGACCGGGCCTCAGGCCCATCGACACTGGACTAGGGACTAATCCCCAACATTTCTCTCCACCAAAACATCCCTGTTCTACCCGAGGTTATCCCTGCACGCGTTTTGTTGGGTGCGTTGCAATGTGGCTGAGGGACATGAACACTCAAGTGTCAATATTCTGGTGTTCACAATTAAAATTAAACCACACGGTGTCCATTTGTTAATTGCCACAAAACCCACAAAGGTAATCCAGATAAAAACGAAGTTCTCTACCCCATTACTAAGCCGGTCACTACTTAATCACCTCTCACTTCACCTTTTCTCAACACGCGCGCGTCGGTAGGTGCTGAAGATCCCGGGCAGTGCGCTGGCGCCATTTCCATCCCCGCAGGTGGAAGCAACAACAACAGAGTTCAATTTGATTTTTTCACAACTCATCTCCACAGGACGGCGGTTCGTATTTCATGTAGCGAAATATTTGCAATAGTATATATCACAAGTGTACGTACAGAAAACGTCTATTATGGAAAATGATCACGACTACATTGCGTTGGGAGAACCACCGACACGCTGGGTTGTAAAATGGCAAATACATGGGGTGGGGAAAAGAAATACATGTGTGTGAAAAATATCAATTACATGGCGTGAGAAATCACGCAAATTAACAAGTAGCTACATGACGTGGGAAATCACCCATGCACAGGGTTAGAAAGTTCTGAGCACATGGGGTTAGGAAATCGAAATGCACTTACATACTGTAATGAGGGGTCAACATTATTGTACGATATCAAAGGGGTGGATGGACGACATGAATGATAGCCGCATTAAAATATGAATATGAATAAGTACATGCGGGCTCACATAATTAAAATAGTGTGGTAATCGCTGCTGTTATACATTCCAAATTGATTTATA
>SDVV010019536.1:0-13509 GCA_016164225.1 Gammarus roeselii | reverse complement strand
GTGGTGGATGTCCCTGTGTGAGCAATGCACAGGATCAGTCTGTCCTCGTAGTGGTGGATGTCCCTGTGTGAGCAATGCACAGGATCAGTCTGTCCTCGAAAGTGGTGGATGTCCCTGTGTGAGCAATGCACAGGATCAGTCTGTCCTCGTAGTGGTGGATGTCCCTGTATGAGCAATGCACACGATCAGTCTGTCCTCGTAGTGGTGTATGTCCCTGTATGAGCAATGCACAGGATCAGGGTCCACTAACACTAGTGTTAGTGGACCCTGCACAGGATGGCATGGTCTGTCTATACCGTCCTGATAACACGTGTCCGGTAGCTTCTAATGGTTAGTTTGTGGTGTCTAGCAGATGGTGTAAGGGTTACATCCCGCTACCTCTTGCTGACCATTGCCCTGTCGCACGGCTGCCAGATGCCGGTACTAAGTTGCCGGGAGAACAGACCGGAATCGAACCGATTTTTTCAGTCTAGTTAGCGATCAACGAGAGAGACAAATAGTCCTAAGCAACAGTCCGGATGATCCGAGTTTTGTGTTGTTGTATAATGATAACTGAAGGTCGATGAATAATAATTGAAAAGTGGAGTTTCAATAGGAAAGAAACATTGTGAAGCAAGGATGGTTTCAGTCGGGATGAAAAGATTACATAAAAGGTACTAGATCTTAGATTGGGTCACTAATTGATCAAAGCTGAACTACTGTCCCTTTGAATTACCCTTTAATTCATTCGATAAGCATTAGCCCATACAAAGTTTGGGACGAAATCCGAGTTGACATTTTATATCTAACTTGACACATCGCTACTTGTGCCTCAATAATTATCAATATCAGGGACGAGGTAACTTGTATGAAATTAGTTAGCGCAAATCAATAAAGTTACCCGATTTTGAAATGGAATTAACAAAACATAAAAACTTCTCACCAAACAGTCGCGAGAGCAACATAGCGCTTTTGTTACAAAGTGTTACGTTGTTGTCACTATGACGTTGTCAAATTGTGCCAGCTGACATTTCCACAGAACAGCTAACTGACGAAGACGTGGTCCATATCATATGTGTTGCCAGATATTTCTGTCGCTGCGCCGCGCTGTCATCAGACCTCAATAATCTGTGAGTCTTAAATCATAAACGTATTTCAGGGAATCGTTAGAGAACGTGCGGATGGATCAGCACGGATGACGTGTGGATGGATCAGCACGGATGACATGTGGATGGATCAGGACGGATGACGTGTGGATGGATCAGCACGGATGACGTGTGGATGGATCAGCACGGATGAAGTGTGGATGGATCTGTACGGATGACGTGTGGATGGATCAATACGCATGACGTGTGGATAGATCAGCACGGATGACTATGGATGGATCAGCACGAATGACGTGTGGATGGATCAGTACGGATGACGTGTGGACGGATCAGTACGGATGACGTGTGGATAGATCAATACGGATGACGTGTAGATGGATCAGTACGGATGACGTGTGGATGGATCAGTATGTGCGCGGATGGGCTGTTTACTGCAAACTACATGCACTGGTTGACAGTTGTGTCTAGGCTACAGTCTCATCTATTTATCGATATAAGAAATTACACTAATTGTTTTCGTATGAAATTCATTTCTAAAATATGTCAATGGCATGAAATATATGCAGGTGAAAAAAAACTTTTTGGGTGAGGTAATGCGCGTGTACAGGGACATCGATCAGATTTGTGTTAGCCGGATAGGTTGGATGATAGAATTATGATGTACCTATTAGTCTCAAGGTACTAAAAGCACTGGCTTATATCGAATAATAAGACATCATTTGAAACTTATATCATGATTGAGTCATATTATCGTTGTGTGTTTTGACTACGTCGTGTGCCTTAATGAATGACAAAAGCTGCAAAATAAATACCAGGAAGGTGAAATAGGAATCGATAATTGTTTGCCAGCTATTGTACGAGTTTGCATTAGAAAATCGGAGTTCCAGTTCCCGTAACAGTAACAAACAATTAGACAATCGGTGTTCCAGTTCCTGAAACAGTAACAAACAATTTGACAATCGGTGTTCCAGTTCCCGTAACAGTAACAAACAATTAGACAATCGGTGTTCCAGTTCCTGTAACAGTAACCAACAATTAGACAATCGGTGTTCCAGTTTCTGTAACAGTAACAAACAATTAGACAATCGGTGTTCCAGTTCCCGTAACAGTAACAAACAATTAGACAATCGGTGTTCCAGTTCCTGTAACAGTAGCCAACAATAAAACAATCGGTGTTCCAGTTCCCGTAACAGTAACAAACAATAAGATAGTCGGTGTTTCAGTTCCTGTAACAGTAACCAACAATTAGACAATCGGTGTTCCAGTTCCTGTAACAGTAACCAACAATAAGATAGTCGGTGTTTCAGTTCCTGTAACAGTAACCAACAATTAGACAATCGGTGTTCCAGTTCCTGTAACAGTAACCAACAATTAGACAATCGGTGTTCCAGTTCCTGTAACAGTAACCAACAATTAGACAATCGGTGTTCCAGTTCCTGTGACAGTAACCAACAATTAGACAATCAGTGTTCCAGTTCATGTAACAGTAACCAACAATTAGACAATCGGTGTTCCAGTTCCTGTAACAGTAACCAACAATTAGACAATCGGTGTTCCAGTTCCTGTAACAGTAACCAACAATTAGACAATCAGTGTTCCAGTTCATGTAACAGTAACCAACAATTAGACAATCAGTGTTCCAGTTCATGTAACAGTAACCAACAATTAGACAATCGGTGTTCCAGTTCATGTAACAGTAACCATCAATTTAGCAGGAAGATTAATACACTTCTTGCGGCACAGCAACAATAATGACCCTTAAGGTCCTGTACTATGCTCCAATTTAAGAAACAAAATTACTTTATAAAGAGGATAAGTGTAGAACTTATCAACAGTGGGTTACATCTATTCAAATTGAATAATTTTGCCATGAGAAATGAGAATCTGAGTAAACGGTACGCAGCTCAAATGCCATTAATATCTCGATTTTTTATTAATATTGATAACTGTATTAATCGAAGGTCTGGTAATGATTTTTATTTCCAAAATTCCGACATTAAACAATAATTTTAATATTTAAGAACTAGTGGAATAATATTTCATTAGCTAGAAGGTCGCACAAGGCAGCACATGATCATTAGCTAACACATGATCATTAGCTAGAAGGTCGCACAAGGCAACACATGATCATTAGCTAACACATGATCATTAGCTAGAAGGTCGCACAAGGCAGCACATGATCATTAGCTAACACATGATCATTAGCTAGAAGGTCGCACAATGCAGAACAGGATCATTAGCTAACACATGATCATTAAATAGAAGGTCGTACAAGTCAGCACATGATCATTAGCTAACACATGAACATTAGCTAAAAGGTCGCACAAGGCATCACATGATCATTAGCTAAAACATGATCATTTGCTAGAAGGTCGCACAAGGCAGCACATGATCATTAGCTAACACATGATCATTAGCTAGAAGGTCGCACAAGGTAGCACATGATCATTAGATAACTCATGATCATTAGCTTGAAGGTCGCACAATGCAGAACAGGATCATTAGCTAACACATGATCATGGACTAAAAGATCGCACAACGCAGAACATGACCGGCAGTTAGAACATGATCATTAAGAAGAACATGATCATTAGAGAACATGACCATTAGCCAGAAGGTCTCACAATGCAGAACACGACAGTTAGTTTGAACCTGATCATTAGCTACATGTTCGCACACTGTAGAACAGAACATGATCTTTAGCTAGAACATGATCGTTAGCTAGAACTAGACCATTAGCTAGGAGGTCGCACAATGCAATCATGATCATGATCACAAGTAAAATAAGAGCATTAGCTAGAACATGCTCATTAGTAAGAACGTGATCATTAGCTAGAAGGTTGTACAATAAAGAACATGATCATTAGTTAGAACCTGATCATTAGCTAGGAGGCCGCACAACGTGAAGCATGGTCAGTAGCTAGAACATGACAAATAGCTGGAAAATAATAAGTAGTTTTAACATGATCATTAGCTAGACTATATTCATTAGTTAACACATGATCAGTAGCTAGGATATGATCATTAGCTAGGACATGATCATTAGCTAGGACATGATCCTTAACTAAAACCTGATGATTATCTAGAAGGTTGAAAAGTACATAACGTGATCATTAATTTATAGGCTGTTGAAAGATACGCGAATCGACGCCACTTAGAATGCGAATAAAAGTTCAATGAGCTCGCGATCTTTGACGTTAAGTAAACATCATAGCACTCAAAATATGTTCATTAGATGACTCTTCCCTCTAAAATCACGTTTATTAGAAGACTCTGTCGCTGTATCATAGCACTAGAAATAATTTCATTAGATGATTCTTTCGCTCAATCAAATCAATGAATACGAAGTGGCAATAATCCAGTTGTTTTGTGTGTAATGTTCAACAAATTTGTAAATTACCCATCCATTGATTGTCTGCACGTCAGAAGTACGGACCTCTGCTGGCAGAAATGCGGCTATTTCATTGTCATCTTCTAATCGAGATGGTATCATGTAAGGTATGGAAAAGGATCATCTATGTCTTGAAAGAAATCAATCTTCAGTTCATAAAATTTCCAACTGGTTATTATACTTGTTACGAGGGCGAAGGACCTAAACACCGGAACACTTATACTAAGGCTTTGTTCACAGTCATTACACTGAACATGTTGAGGTGAGAGTAGCTGAGTAGCTGAAGGCAATGACTGGCTTGAATGCTCCCAGCCCTACACTATGAATTACAATTACGTACATATCAAGTCTCACATGAGTGTAATAAAGTTCTGCCTCATTTTGAACCTCGGGCCAGCGTGGCTGACACGTCATAGCCGGTGGAATATAATTGTCGGACCCGATTTCATCGTATCCCTACCTCTTTATTAGGCGTCTTATTCGATGGACCTTTAGCTTCTTCAAGAACGTACAGCAATAATTCAACGAAAGAAACATCTGCAAACAGCAGCTGTCTATATCAGGAATTGAGGTAATAACTGTCAGGAATTCAGGCACTTAGGAATGTAGACAAGAGGGGAGACACTGTCAGGAATGCAGACAGTTGCACTAAGGAATGTAGACAAGAGGGGAGACACTGTCAGGAATGCAGACAGTTGCAGTAAGGAATGTAGACAAGAGGGGAGACTCACTGTCAGGAATGCAGACAGTTGCAGTAAGGAATGTAGACATGAGGGGAGACCTACTGTTAGGAATGCAGACAGTTGCAGTAAGGAATGTAGACAAGAGGGGAGACTTACTGTCAGGAATGCAGACAGTTGCAGTAAGGAAGGTAGACAAGAGGGGAGGCCTACTGTCTGGAATGCAGACAGTTGCAGTAAGGAATGTAGTCAAACACTGCTAGTAGTACAGACATCTACTGTCAGAAATGCAAACATTTACTGTCAGGAATGTGAAAATCTACTGCTCGAAGTGCAGACATCTGCTGTCGGGATCGGGAATATATACTATCAAGAATTTAGGAGTCTAATGCTTGGAATAAAAACAGTTACAGCTAGGAATGCAGACTCTAGATGCCAGGAATGGAAACACATACTGTCAGAGAACATCCAGAAATCTGCTACCGGGAATGGAAACATTTTGTCAGAGAGTATGCAGAAATCTGCTGCCAGGAATGCAGACAACAGGTCTACCAGCAGCCGGTTGCAGGGAACCGTGTCCAGCTCTGGCCTCATTTATCTTGACTGAATTCTAGCGAGCAGTCGCAATTAATACAATGGGGAGAATTATCATAAATAAACACTTAATTAGAGTTATCAGACACATTACAACTAGCGACATTATTCAGAGACGGGGCCAAAGTCTTTAAATGCCCTACGCAATAATTCTATTGCCAGTTTATACGGTCATTATGAATTGTTTAAATTTCTAGATGCACAGAACCCGGCCCCTTGTGTAAGCAACAGCAATGTGTGTGTGTTTGTGGGTGTGTGTGGGTGTGTGTGTGAGGGTGTGCTTGTGTGTGTGAGCAAACTGGTCCATGCGCGATGTGCACGATGGTCTGTAATGGTCGGCATGCAATAGTCTGCTGGCGATGGTCTGGAATGGTCAGCATGCGACGGCCTGCAATGGTCTGCATGCGTTGATATGATATGATCTGTATGATAAGGTCTGCAATAGTCTACAATGGTCTGAATGAGACGATGCGCAAATGTCTGCATGTGATGGTCTGCAATGGTCTGCATGCGCTGGTCTCGACAGGTCTAAATGCGATGGTCTGCACTGGTCTGAATGCAATAGTCTGCAATGGTCTGAATGCGATGGTCTGCGATGGTCTGCGGTGGTATGCGATGGTCTGCGATGGTCTGCGATGGTCTGCATGCAATGGTCTGCAATGGTCTACATGCAATGGCCTGCAATGGTCTGCATGCGCCGGTCCCTAATGGTCTGAATGCGATGGTCTGCAATGGTCTGCATGCAATGGTCTGCAATGGTGCATGCGTCAACCCCCAATTGTATGAATGCAATAATCTGCAATGGTCTGAATGCAATGGTCTGCAATGGTGTGCATGCGCCGGTTCTCAATGATCTGAATGCGATGGTAAAGCGCAAATCCATTCAAAAAAACATTATTGTGCTCACGGGCTACGTCGAAAATGAAGTAGTAGTAAAAAAAACACCGGAATTTTACCGAAAACAAAAAACGTTAAGATGTACAATGCAGAACCCCTCAATCTGAAATCATTGGAACAGATGCGCCGTTATATGAGTCTTTGTCACTCCTTGAGGCTCAAAGTTATCCCAACAGGCAAACTTAGAGACGAAATCTCTGGTGCCCCCGACGAACGATTGTTTCATGCAAAGGATGCTAATCTAAGCAATAGTGGAATTATCAAATTCTCCAACACGGTAGCACGTTACGTTCCTCAGAGGGTTGATGTATTGCCATCCCTATACTATAACAATGTCAGAAGCAAGCAATCATTACTCTGGTCTCCTCCCTTCCTCTACTTCCCTCTATCATAGGGCCATCATCTCGTATCATCACCGTATCACACGTCAGCAAAGGACATCTACTCGCAGACAACTCACATCCTAGCACCCTCTCGTCACCCCCAAACTAAAATTCAAACTAAAAATCACCAATCAGTGACTCCTTATCATCCCCACACAATTAGCCCCCATGCAACGCCTTTTCAACACGGTCGCAACGATAGCGTCCCCTCAGTGCCTCTTCATTTCTTCTCCTACCCTCCTCCTCCACTCTACACTACTCCCACAAATCCGACTAACTATGCTTGCAGCACAGTCCCAATCCTCCCCTTTCGCTACCATTCCCTTACTTTAGCCCAAACTCCAACTCTACCTATCCCGCTAATTCCTCCCATATATTACCCCCTCCACCCATTATTTCCTCGAGCTCCCACTTTCGCTACCATTCCCTACCCTCAACCCAAACTCCAACATTACCTATCCAGTCAATCCCTCCTATATATTACCCCCCTCCACCCATTCTTTCCTCTAGCTCCTACTGTCGCAACCATTCCCTAACCCCAGCCCAAACTCCAGCTTTACCTATCCCGCCAATCCCTCCCATATATTAACCCCTACATCCGTTCTTTCCTCTAGCTCCCACCTTCGCTACCATTCTCTAACCTAAGCCCAAACTCAAACTCTACCTATCCCGCTAATCCCTCTCATATATTATTACCCCCTACCACCCATTCCTTCCTCACGCGTGGTTCAGCCATCCTCAGTCATGCCTCTCTTCAATCACCGATCTAAATTTCTTTGCCTTGGTTCTGTTCGGTCTCCGCTGCTCCAACCCACCCTCAATAACAGAGAACAGAACCAAGAGCAGGGATATCCCATAAATACAAATAATGACATTCGATAAATAGCAACCAGATTCTTAAGTACCGTCAGTGAGAGTGTTACTAGAACGCATATTAGAAATCTAAATGAGGGTGGCGTTGCTGACACTAGAAACAATAAGCCGGATGAACGAATGCCAATGCAAGTGACGGAAATCTTGCAACAATTCCCCATGAACACCGACATCGACACTATCCTCAATTATTTAGGATTAAAAAGACATTCAACACCAGCAGACGGACATTGTATGATTCACGCGGTGGAAGGATCCTTGGTAAAACAAACAGGACTTAACGATGAAAACATCTTAGAGGTGAAAAAAACGAAAGCAATGGAGGAAGCCTTCAATTATATAGAAGATTACGAAGCCTTCTCTGAGTATAAAAAAGATGATAGGTACCTCTCAAAGATAGAAAAGTATTTTGAAAACAAAGAGTTTTATAGCAGTTATTGCCATCTAGTCCCCTCAATTCTCAGCAAAGCACTCAAAATACAAATCATAATCTTAGATTAAACAAACCTGGACATAGTAACAAAAACTGTACCTATTCCGACCTACATTATGAGTGATGAAGCTGCTCAATACTCAATATTTGTAGTCAAGAAAGAAAACCACTATAGTAGTCCTGTACCAACCCATCCTCTGAAGCCACATTTCGAACAACAAAATATTGCAGCGAAGCGAAACAAGCACGTGAAAACAAATGTGCAGTGTTCCAATAGGTATTCTCCTCTGCAATACGACAATGATACATCCATATTCGATGAAGAGATGCCTCAGCAATCATCCCAAAGTGACACCAACTGTTCTGTAAGTAAAAACAAATGACGAGAAGGACAAACTGTTCAAGCTGAGAGCGGCAACCACCTCTCAGCAACCATGTCTGTAAATACACATCAGAACCTAAATAATATCGTGATTAAACATATAAACGTTGGAAGATAACAAACAAAGATGGATCACATCCAAATGAGGATGAAGTAGGACTCAATAGACATTCTATGTCTGACTGAAACCTGGCTGGATTCTGACATATACACTACCTTCATCGAGATTGACGGCTTCATTATTTATAGAGAAGATAAAGAAAGGAAAGGAGATGGAACCGTAATTCATGTGCGAGAGGAATGTACCTCTCCTCAAGGAATGCTTAACGACAGCAATGAAGTTGATGACTTTTGGGTGAACATCCAGGTCCGAAAAACAGATCGTTTGTTGTTGGTTCTCTTTACAGACCACCCAAAGCAAGTGTACAGTCTTTTTAATACGTCGAAGAAAGATTTCAAGAAGCTATCCGCTTAGGAGAGCCGCTGTACATTTTGTGAGATTTCAATGATGATCAATTGAAATTGAAATCCAACAATATGAAGCCGACTTTAGACAGACTCGGGCTGCATCAGCTCATAAAAAGTGCAACAAGATATACTCTCGAATCCCAAACTGTATTGGATCTGCTCATAAGTAACAATCCGTCTTCCATTGTTACCACAGACGTGGAGCCTAATTCTCTCTCGGACCACCATGAAATAAACTGCACCATTAACATAAAAAAAGCAACAAGTATACAAAATAACATGTCGTACAAAAAATACATTACACAGCGGATAATTTCGGAGCACAACTAGTGGCAAACGTCGAGATGATAAAACCGATACATAGCACAAAAACGTCACATAGCAAGCCCAATTACTCACAGACTATCTTTTCTTATGTCTGAACGCTGTGGCGCCAACAGAAACTAAAACAATGAAAAGCCTGACGGGTAAATGGATTACAGAAAAACTGCGAAAGAAAATTGCATCACCTGGCTAAAATTATTTCGAATTCAAAATAGAAGAGTCAAACGAGAAGTCAGAAAGGCAAATATTAAATACTATCATGAGGAACTGGAACAGTGCAAAAACAATCAAAAAGAAACGGGGAATGTACTGAAAAGAATTGTTCCCTGCAAAAAAAGATCACCTCGCCTACTTATCCGAATACTGAAGCAGCTTCAGAGAAGTTTAAAAAATACTTCGCTGGAGTTAGGAAACAGATTTTTGAAGAGGTAACCCAGGAAGCTTATCAAGGATTACAGAGCGACGCAAGAGATACATGGAGTCCAAAAGCTTCCGATGGAGACAGCGACCAAGAAGCAACCGTCAAATGGAAACCAAAGGAAGTATCGCGACACGAAGTAAAACGAGCTGTATTTATCTTGAGAAACACAAATTCTACAGGAATAGATGGTTTAGCCCTACAATATCTTATATCAGCACAGTTATCAGCACAGTTATCACCTCCATAGCAAGTGAAACTTTTCCAGAGATCTGGAAGCATGCAATCATATAAGCAATTCATAAATCTGGGGACATGAATGAACCATCCGACTTTAGACCGATCAGTCTTTTGCATGTTATCCAAAATTCTAGAAGAGGTAATATCTATCCAATTGATTGATTACCTCGAATCAAACAAGTTGTTCAGTGACTGCCAGTATGCTTATCGACGAAAATTGTCAACAGAAGACGCCCTTATGAGTATCACTGAAGATCTGTACAAAAAAATTGATGAGGGGCAGATATCTCTGCTGGTATTGCTAGACTTATCGAAAGCATTCGACAGTGTAAGCCATACAATTAGTTTTGGCAAGCTCCTCAACATCGGAATAGACCCTACTTAGTTTGAAAGTTATCTGATGAATCGGCAACAATCAGTTAAACTCGATAACGCAACTATGTCAAATTCGGCCACAGTTGCCTCTGGGATCCCTCAAGGTTCGATACTTGGCTTTTAGTTGTTCCTGGTTTTTGTAAATTACATCGACCGTATACTATCAAAACATCAAGCGAAAATGGTAATGTACGCCGATGATGTTCAAATAATGCTTTCACGAAAACCGTCAGTTCTGAATGCGCTGAAAGACGACGCTGAGACAGCCGAAACTAATATGAAATCTTGGTATGCTATAAATGGACTCAAGCTCAATTCTGAAAAAAAACAAAATGTATCTTATTCGGCTCAAACTCGAAAAGATAAGCAGTTCCAATGAATTTATCTAGCAGGATAGGCAAATATGACATTCCTGTTGAAGATAAAGTTATAAGTCTAGGAGTATGGTTTGATCTCGATCTTTCCTTCAAACACCACGTAACTACTCTGTGTTCCAAGTTGAATGAAACATTTTTGTTCCTAAACTCCGCAAAAAAAAAAGATTCCAAATCAAGAGAACTGATTGTCCACGCTTTAGTATTTTCTCACATTAACTAATGTCTTTCAATTTGGGGGAAATGCACCAAAACTTGAAAAGAGAAAGTGCAACGTTGTGTAAATTTTGCGGCTAGAATAAAATGCGATGGTAACCACAGAAAACAAGACCACGTGAGTCCTCTTCTCGAAAAATTACAGTTGCTCAATATCGACAACAAACTGGCACTCCATGAGTCGATCAGAATTCATAAAGATCTTCTAGAAAAACATTCACCCGGCAGCCAAAGGCACATACATTCTCGAGGTGAAAAGAACAATTGATTCACAAGAAATAATGATACTCTGCACGTTGAACACAGGAAACAGAAACCGCCTGTCGAGCTTTTTCGATCAATGGACCAAAATCCTGGAACAACCTCCCGACAAGCCTCAAGAATCTTTACCCCAGCACGTCCTTCAAGAATAGGCTTAATGAACATCTATTGACCGATCAATTCAAAATCGTAACTTTACCCACAGACACAAGCTAAATGCATAACACAAGTAACCAGAAAATGCATTCTGTTCTTGAGCATGTCCGAAACCACCAACACCATAACTCTCAACATTGAATCATCATCGTATCGTTTATACTCTGACGATACATATGTTTTCTATGTTGCTACCGATCACAATTGTCTTTGCCAATTACCATAAGTGTTAACTAGCGTTTTGTCGTTTTATATGTTTTAAATGTTCCAGTCGTTTTAGTAAAATTAAAATATGAACTCAGTCTTTTCGAGGAACGATACGCAGCTTCTAACTTTGACAAAGGTTAACTCGATTTTAATATAATTCATTAAATTATTTCTAACAATTGCCGTACCATTTTTGATGATTCAATCATTGCTTTATAAGCTAATATTTTGCTTTGTCTCCTATAACAGAAGTATAACCATCCGACTTGTGTACTCCATCATTATATTATTCTGATTGTCAATCATTTAATAATTTCCTAGCAGTCTTGAAGTGTGTATATTGTATATTCAGTTGTTTGGTATGTAATTTATGTATAACATTTTTTATATAACTTAAGTCGGCTATTCACCCCTTCATTATTATTATAATGGTTTAGACCCATCTCTACGATATGTCTGCGCTTTTCGATTTCCCAACCCTATATTGTATTCCTATTTTCCGTATAATTCATGTCGTCCATCCACATTTTTGTCATCGTACAATAATGTAGACTACTCATTACAATATGTTAGCACATTTTGATGTCCCAACCCCATGTTCTCGGGACTCTAATCACATGCATGCGTGATTTCCCACCCCATGTACTTGTTATTTTCCCCTTCCATGTATTTTGTTTGTATCCGCCACAAGTATTTTTTATTTTTCAACCCTGCGCGTCACTGGTATTCCCAAGGCTATATAGTCCGAATTATTTTGTCTAAACAGGCATTTTCTGTACGTGCACAGATGATACTATTCTAAATAATATTTCGCTCCATGTAATCCGAACCGGTGGCCTCTTAGATGAGCTGTGACGAATTCAAATTGAACTCTCGTTTTCGTTAATTCAAGTAGCGTAGTTGATAATGAAGTTTCATGTCTTATGTTCAAGAATTTGTTTATTTATTAGTAATTTAAAACCCATTGCCAGACGATGGAAATAAATGATCTTATAATAATAATAATTATGGTCTGCAATGGTCTGAATGCGATGGTCTGCAATGGTCAGCATGCGATGGTCTGCAATAGTCCGCATGCGATGGTCTGCAATGGTCCGCATGCGATGGTCTGCAATGGTCTGAATGCGATGGTCTGCAATGGTCCGCATGCGATGGTCTACAATAGTCCGCATGCGATGGTCTGCAATGGTCCGCATGCGATAGTCTGCAATAGTTCGCATGCGATGGTCTGCAATGGTCTGTATGCGAACCGGCATGGTATTAGAGCGCCTAATAATAATTATTAGCTTGGCTCATAACAGAGGTAATAATTAAATGACAATAATACTGCACGGCGGGTGTGAGCATAAGTAAAAAGTGTTACTGGCCGTTCATCTTTGTAGGTTCTTCGTACGAGCGTTGAGATAAAATCAGTAGAGAGAATTATATGCACAACAGGAATAATGGTATACAGTCAATAAATCTTGGCAAACGAGTGCAAGAAGAAGTTGGGTGAATGAGAATAAAATTCTTCTTCTCGGTTAGACTATGTTGTCTAAACGGGAATAATAATATGCATACGGAAATAATGAAGAAAGGGGACGTCGCTGCCCAGTTTGAATACTTCAATTACGAGGAACTAAACGTAGCTTGTGCAATGATATTATGCGGCGGCGAGCGACTTTACATCGAGGAAAATTGATTTCTGCATTAAAATAATTCATGGAAGCTCAGCTAACATGTCCAAATGTATTTAACTCCTAAACCATATAT
>SDVV010019535.1:0-13510 GCA_016164225.1 Gammarus roeselii | reverse complement strand
CACTTTCTACATGATCCTCTCAACGCATCCACTATATGCATGATCCTCTCAACGCATCCGCTATCTTCATGATCCTCTCAACGCATCCACGATCGTCATGATCCTCTCAACTCATTCATTATCTTTATGATCCCCTCAACGAATTCGCTATCTTCATGATCCTCTCATTGCATCACCTGTCTACATGATCCTCTCAATGCATCCACTATCTGCACGATCCTCTTAACCCATCCACTTTCTACATTATCATTTTAATGCATCCACGACTTTCATGATCGTCTCAACGCATCCACTATCTACATGATCCTCTCAACGCATCCACTATCTGCATGATCCTCTGAATGCTTCTACTATCTGCATGATCCTATCAATGCATCCACTTTCTTCATAACCCTCTCAACGCATCCACTATCTACATGATACTCTCAACGCAACCACGATATTTATTCTCATCTCAACGCATCCTCTCAATGCATCCACTACCTATATGATCCTCTCAACGCATCATCTCAATGCATCCACTATCTTTACGACCCTCTCAATGCATCCACTATCTTTATGACCCTCTCAATGCACCCACTATCTGTATGACCCTATCAATGCATCCACTGTCTTTATGACCCTCGCAATGCATCCACTATCTATATGACCCTCTCAATGCATCTACTATCTATATTACCCTCTTAATGCATCCACTATCTATATGACCCTCTCAATGAATCAACGAAATTTATGACCCTCTCAATGCATTCACTATTTTTATGACCATTTCAATGCAACCACTATCTTTATGACCCTCACACTGCATCCACGATCTACAAGTTAATTTACCTTTTCACTACTAACGACGGGTCAGTGAATTAGAATTAAATTGATATTCTAAGTATGCATGATACCGATTCGTCTGATTTATCGGCATGAAGTTCTTCACTGTTCTTTAATATCGCGTGAGAAGGACAATTATTTGATGGCCCCCGAAGAAGCCCACGAACCGCAAGATGAATGCTGGCGTTTATGGCAGCTTGTGTTATGCATTCGTTGTTGATTCGTTCCTTACATTAATTCTTGCTGGATATGTTTTGTGAAATAAATACCTTAAAACGTGGCATATTAGATCACAACAAGAATTGGTTGAAAATAAATGCTCATTATGATTCATTTTGAATTGGCCTAGAGCACCAACTTCATAAAACGACTATTATTTATATCGTAATACGTGAATGCTAAATTGCGTTACTTATCATTTAGAATGCAGTACGCATAAATTGAAACCTACACGAGGAATAAATTAACGAATGTCATCATGTGAGCGCATAAATGTTTGGCACTGCATTCACGGACAGTCGATTAGAAACTGATCTCCTATGCTGAATAGGGATATGAGTTATCTGGTGAAATTGAAGGTTACGGATGTAATGTAGGCGAATAAATACATTTTTGTATGGCAAACGCGATTTGTTGGTGGTAGTTGTACCTGGTCGTGGGGTTTAACACATGAGGGGGCAAATACGGAATTTAACCCAATTTCAGAGTATTTTATCAGGATGTTCTCTTCAGAATCGATCGAAGTAAAGGAAGAATGAGAATATAGACGATTTGTTGCCCAATAACTGATTGTCCGATATTGCTTTGTATCTGATATTCTCCGCCAAAGAGACCTCTGAACGTTGCTTTTTCCATTTGTCCCTAAACCTAATATATGAATTTGGCCTCTGTTATCAGTCCAATACTGTGCAAATTTGTACGGTGTATTTCTTTGTTCATCATCAATAATATGATTCTCTGTCATATGAAAAAAAAATCGCTAATGCGAAATTATTTCATGAACAAGTACTTTTGTTCACAAATTGTTTCTTGAAATAATCTACATAATCCTCTTTCTCTCAACGTCCTCTCCATTGAATAACCTTAACAGTGCTGATTTTTTCTTGTTAAGATTTTTCACCGGTAGTGCATTGGGATGCTGAGGAAAAACTCTCCGGTCTATCAACGTGATATTTATGGATCTGCTCGAGTCTGCTCAGTCCTCACACTTCTCGTGATATGTTTTGGGTCAATATCAGCATTATAAAATATACTATGTTTCAAAATATCCATTCCCCGTTATTTTTTACATCTACTTTCATCATCAATATATGAACGATTCGCAATTGAAATTTCTAGGTGTTTCAGTATAGAACAAACATAGTATAAATATTACACGGCAAACTATAACTGCAGGGTATATCATATTGGTCATGAATTATGTTCCTCTCGGTACCGCTTTGGTTATGACTGCTTACTTCAAATCACAATTTTAAATACGGCTGCACTGGTGAACAAGATAAATAAGGGCCGCACCCCACATCCAATACAATATCTATTAATTGCCTGCCGCTTCGTTTCAGTTCTCTTCGCGTGAACTGCTTGATAAAACATAAAGATTTTCTTCATATGATATGGTGCTGTGTCAATATCAATTTTCACTGAAACAAACATGCAAAAATGCAGCAAAAAATGCTATACAGAAGCGAAAGGTACATGATATTGTTACCTTACATTTCAAATATGTTATCGAGTGGAATTGATGTAGGAAAATCAGTCCCAACGTGGTTTGCCTTTAAATACAGGAACATAACTCCGACTGGTATCAACCGGGAGCAAAGTAGATGAAGGTATATTTCCAATTATTTTCTCGTGCTTGTTCTCTTACTTGATGACAAACCAAGACTTCGAAATTCATGTATGATATTAGCATTTGGCTTCATGAGTCTCTCGTTACCTATTCTCTTCATCGTACTTCAGTTGATCACGATCTGCTTTGACTAGTTCTGAGAGACAGTGAGCCGTTGTACTCAATCCAAACGTTTTATTTTCTTTCGTCGTTTCATTGCTAGCTGAATATTGAAAAATGAATCTTAGTTACTAAACAATTTAATAGACGATGACGAGCTAATGTGAGCAGAACCTTCATAGTATGCTCATAAGACAACGATAAGAAGTAATTCTTTCTGAACAATGATAGTTCTGGTGCAAGTTCCAGGTGGTCGTATGTTTTTTCGTGTACCATGGTTACTGCTTCATACCAGTTTACCTATCGGAATGAGATAAATTTATTTCAAATAGTGATCATTTCATTATATTGGTTTAAATTTATTTGAAACATCGCCTTATGAAGCTACTCTCATTCCTTCTTTTTTCTTCGCTATTTGAAATGGAATTTACAATTTTTTGCTTTTTCAACTCGATTTAGGCGAAGGCAGAGCCGCATATTAAATTATGATGCGCAAATCGAGAATTACGTAGCGACAAATTCAACCATCATCTGGAAGTCAATCAATACAAAAAAAATATTGCAAGGTTCAACTAAGCTTGATTTCAGAAAGAGGATAAGGGTTCAAGGAACTCCACCATAGAATCTTACCTTAATTGCACGAAAATTTTCGTGGCTATTTTTTCGACTGCGATCACAGACCCCAATATAAAATATCTCGTGTCTAGTGCTTTGAACCCGCTGTGATCAACTTTACTGCCATTGCGCTTACGTTGAGGTGTAACGGACGGACATTAGTTGAAGAACCCTACTTAATGACATTCCCTGACCAGTATTGACCCATCGACCATCACTCTGTTATAAGTAGTGACACCTTAGCCTCATATTAAATTACACCGGGGCAGGTGGCTAGATGCGCTTTGATCATCGGCACTAAAAAATACAAGCTATTGAGAAGTTAACTAACTGTTGAATTCCACAAAATATCCACGATAAGTGAAGGCAATTTAATACCCTAACATTGTTCAGAGATGATCTGCTCTCTCAATGTAAGCTCGTCGTGCCATTCGATTTATCAATGAAACATATGTTCATTATATTACCTTGTTTTGAAGGGTTTTGTAAAGTCCCATATGTGTTAGAACAGTAGAAATATATAATGCTTTTGACCCGAAAGGTGACATCAAATCCCCCCTGCCTGTAAGTGATGTGTGTGATATTCAAATTTACCTATGTAACAATTATAATACTATCATATTTTTTACTTATGGCTTGCCACTTTTCGAGAGCTTATGTTTGTTTGCATACAAGACACTTCTATTTTGAATGGAGAATACCGTGTTCTGAAACTCTTATATCAGTCATCTGCTATTCGTGCATTGTTCGAAGGGTTTTGCGAGTTCGTTCAACGAGAGGCTGCTTGATCAATGACAGGCGGTCACACACAGAAGAAAGGTGACATAATCTGTAATGAACTGATTATAAAAAAACAGAGAATCATCTTGATTGCCTGCATAATTGGAACCTCGTTTTCCTTCACGAAGTCACTATTCAATCAGAGTTAGCGCTCTCTCTAATCACGGAATACATTTTATTTTTTGAAGAAGCGTTTTCCTGGCATTATGTATTGAAGATGTTCAAGAACCCATGAAATGATCAAAAGTATTACTTGACTAAGTTTGACGCGACAGAAATATTAACTCAGTACATGTCATTAACACAATCAGGGAGACAAACTGAGAGTGAGTGTATGTGAATTGAAATCATAAAAACGACTCATATATGAACGGAACGAGCAATGTATGAAATCAATTGCACGCACTAATTTATTTTGTATTTGCTGGAAAACCAAGTATATGCTACGCCTTTCATTTATATCGAAACCCGTGAAAACTGTAGTGCATACATTTATACGACACTATAATAGGAATACAGTTTACAACTGACAGCCTGTCTATTCACGAGGGCTTGGCAATGCAAGCAGGGAAACTGATAAAAACATTACTCATGTGTTCAATAGAAACAGTGAGTATTTCAGATGGAATTAAAACTTGTTTATATAATGCAGGGTATCAAATATTACTTTGCAAAGAAACAGATAATTTTATAAGAAGTGTTTCAAAATTAGTTTCAATTCGCATGATTTTCGTGACTTTTTTTATCACAATAAAGTTCATTGCTTCTTTACATTTGATCAACGTTAAATATGATCAAGGTTTCATACCTTCAATTACTTTCAGTTAATCAATAAAGAAATATGATAGTGACGTATTCGTAATAAATTCAATGAGATGAACGACACCCGATTGGAAAGGAAAATTGTTTGCTTATCATGCATAGCTTTCATTATATGTTACTCATCAATATAGAAAATCAACCAAGCCCTGATTTGAAGTGCTCAATATTTAACGAGGCAGTTTGCTTAGCAGCGCTCACGGACTACAAATCAAAAATCTCTCGCGTCGACAGCTTTGAACCAGCAGTGGTACACTTTACTGCTATATGGTACGCTTTGAGAAGTAATGGACGAACATTAGTTAAAGAGCCCTCTTTCACTGACCCTCCCTGACCATTACTTCGCCATCGACCTGTTGTGAGCGGTGACACTAGCGCCTTTTAGTAAATTCTTCCGAAGCCGGTGGCGAGATAAACTAGGATCGTTGAGCCTGGAAAATTTAATCCAGTGATAAACCTACTGAAAAATTTTGTATCTCGCATTATTTTCCTACGAAGAACCGCATGCAACGCAATATCTATTAATTGTTCAGCGGTGATTAGATTTCTCTATATGATGATTCATTTACCATGTTATATCTTTTTGAAATATAAAAAAATGCGTTACGATTTATGCTGTTCTTGTCAATTACTTTTTTATAGAAAATACATTTAGAATTGACCAATTTCTGCCAGAAGGTGATGTAGAATTTCCCAGTCTCTTAGCGTTTACGTTGATAACAATGAAATCAATTCAACAATTATTTTCCCGAAGAAGGGCTCGTCAATTATCGTGAGCGCCTGTTTGTTTCATTAATACTTTTGAGTTTTGACCCAAGTGTTGAGAAACGGGGATCACAGTCTTTGCTGTACTTCACACATTGGTTTCATTTCTTTTGTGAATATGTTCAAGGGTAGGTTGCTCATTTAATGAGGGGGCGGTCACCCACTTTGTGCAGGCGACATGATCAACAATCAACGCAATGTTCCTTCATAAATTACGATTCCATATATATAAGTTACGATTATATAAATAGTTGTCAATCCGTAACCGATGCAAATTATTTAATCGCTTTAACCCATAAATATTTATCTTGTTGCATGAACGCAAACATTAAACTGGCCTCCATTGTCACCCACTCAGATGGTGTGTGACAGATGGTCATTCTGATCAGACACTTGCATGCATGGCCGATGCAGCTTCTGAATAGCTCATCAACGAGTAACGGTGTGGGTTACTCGGGGCTGCTGTATAAGCTATTACAATATTGTCTCCACGGGAACAATTCCGGTCCGGAGGCTCCTCTGCGCACCCTCCGTGTGCCGATAAGAAATTGCATTAATCTCGGCGAAGACCATTCTGGCCCGGGCCTCGTTTACCGCGCCCTAGTCTACCGACCACGCAATTGCATTGGTCTTGGTGTGGGGTATTTCGGCCCGGGTGTTTCTATGTCGAGCACCTTCTGGTGGCAAACGCACGCGGTCTATTAACAGTAGTTATTACAGTAGCCTCGAAGGGTATCACTTGACTGCTGTTGCGGTGAGGGCTCTCAAATGGGGCGGACACGCAACAGTAGCTCTGCATCATCGGATCGCGAGAACGGTTGCTGAGGGTGGAAAACTGTGGGCGAAGCAGTGTTGCCTGGACACGAAATTCTCTTAAGTCAGCGGTGATCAAAAGCCACTTCGAATAATCGGCCATCAGCTGCCCATAGAAACTAAATCGTGATTGTCTTTGTTTTGGAACCGTACTCTGAAGTCTTTGGATGCTTCTGCACTGTCTCTAACCAGACCAGTTTGATACATTCCCTAGCGTGAAATAGCTACCAGGAAATGACACAATTCATCAAAATTCGTGGTCATATAAATGTTTCTCTGATGTTTGTGGCATTGATATTTTAGGGTACGGACAATCGCTGTGGGTAGCACTTCAGAGACAAATTGCATGGGGCAGACTTGTTGTGTGAGTTCAAAACTTAGTGAGCGCTTTTGCATGATGAGCTGAACAATGATGTTGTTGTCAGCCAGATTGGTCATAGATAATTTGATTTTTAAATTATTTCACTTCGAAAAAAACAATATCTTCGTTTCATTCATATGTTTGGTCTCTGATACTGCCATGCACACTATTTGCACATGCCATTCATAATACTGCATAACATTGCTTCATTAGGTTATGTTTCATTGTTCAGGGTTTGGATCAAATTGCCCTGGTCTTCTGTAAAATTCCATTTATCAAATAAATAAAAACGCACGTTCATCAACATCAATGCGTACCGAAATGTTTTAACATGTTTCATCTAACAGACAACGACAGAACAAATCAGCAATCCCGTTGACCACGCACTTCCCTATTATTTCGGGGCACTTTGTGATATGAACTGTTTAATAAATCGTTGTATCACAATATAATATTCACAACACATATATTTCCCGGTGATATTCTAATTTTATGACGCCAGTGGAGACTGAAAAAAGAATTATGTTCATGCTCATAGCTTATAAGCCCCTCTACGTTAGTGCACATTAAGTAATTGTTGGAAAGGCAAAAAATAACTCCCGACTTTGTTATTACATTTTTGAATTGATGACAACCTCCTGACACTCAGTTACATCACTTCAAAAAATCATAGCATGGCAATAAACCGTCATTTTCTGTGACGCCGAACAGATTTGACTTGATATTCGAAAGCAACAGATACGAATACCCCAGCTGGCATGACTGCTTTTTCAATTAATCTGATCATCGTCTAGATTGGAGAATGTTGACCCCATACATGAACAGAAAATTAGAGTATACGTTTGAATGAGAACTTGGGTGCCTCGATTACAAACCACTGCTGTGGGATATCAGAATAGCGGGTGTGGTGTTTCCATTTAGTTGTAGGACGAGAATATCATTCAATCAGTACAGGGGAATGTTGATGTACAGGGGAATTTTGATGTAACTCTTCGAATTGAATTATACCAATGGTCACCGATAGGAGTTACAACATGCACCTATGAAGATTTAAGTCACGATGTTTTCTTTGGTGGATGTTGAACTATATTAAATTTTATTTTGTTCCTTCATTTTTTTTTGTAATAGGAGGACCTATTCATTTGCCTGTACACTGAAACCGGCATCATGTGTGAGTAGCTGCCTTTTATTAGGACAAATTGGCGATTTCATCTTTGGTTTCATACGCTCATCTCTAAACTCTACCAAAGGGAGTCGCGATTTCATTGTTTCTGCTCAAATAGGTTCCTACCAGCTTCTGCACGAGACCACTTGATTCCAATTTATCGTTGAGAGATTTGAACTTCAAGCTCGATATTGATCGTGTGTAAGATGTGGGGGTGATGTACGGAATAAACATATATATTTGAATTAAAAAAAATCTCTTACAACTAGGATCAATTTTTTGTTAAATTGGGGTATCTAAAATAACTGGTCAAGAAAAATTGTGTATTGATAAGTGTGGATGACTTTCTGGAAGTAAATCTGGAATCATAGTCTAGTTAACTTATATATAAGATCCCTTAGTGGAATCCATTTTCGACTAATCCAGGAAACCTCCAACGGCTCGGGCAGCAAGTTAATCTCTCCGTTAGCAAGCCTCCTTCTCTCCGCCATCAAACTTTTGTCATTCCAATAGCTATTCTCCATCGTCCCGACAGCAAGCGTCCATTGCTTCTTTAGGAAGACTCGATCGCCAATACAGCCAGCCTTCATCGCCCCGACAGCAAGCGTCCATTGCTTCTTTAGGAAGACTCGATCGCCAATACAGCCAGCCTTCATCGCCCCGACAGCAAGCGTCCATTGCTCCATTAGCAAGACTCGAACGCCTCTACAGCCACCCTCCATCGCCCCGACAGCAAGCGTCCATTGCTCCTTTAGGAAGACTCGATCGCCCTTACCGCCAGACTCTATCGATCCGCCAGCAAGTGTTCATTGTTACGCTAGCAAGTCCCATCGTTCATCCAGCCTCTAACAATCCTCTTAAAATCATATAACCGTGCGATAGCAAGCCATCTTCACTGCACCAACGTATGCACTTATGTACATACATCTACCTGAACCTATTTCCATTAGGTTGGTTTAAATGGGCGTCTGTTAATCCCCTGAGAAGCGCACGTCTTGACTGTACCCAGGGGTGGGTATGTCATCCAGGATTCCATTCGTGGTCTAAACCAAGATGCCACAAAATTTATCTATATTCACCGCTTCCGGCTTCCTTAAGTTAGTCAATATGAGTGTACTGACAATGGGCGTTGCACGAAACCTGTTTACTCCATATATTTGTGAACATCTAAATAGCTATGTCTTCGAATATTAACCATCTCAACTCCTTGTCGTTTATCAATAATCCAACTATACTTCAGTGATTATCAAATTATCCCTCTGACTTCTCCCACGCCGTAAGCCAGTATTGGACGGAACGGTGACAGAGTTATTCATATTATATTGTAATGTTATTCGAATTATGTGATTCTAACAATATTCCCCATGCCCTTTAACCTTTCTGGTTTCCGCAATATTACTCACAAATATGTTCTACTGTTGGAAGGATCAGAGACATTTTCGTTCATCAATCTTTCCTGGTGTTAAGTTGTTTGGTAACAAAGACAAAATAACTGTTTTGATATTGAGATTTGACAAAATTTAGAATTCTGTGACCGCATATTAGTGTTAGCTGTCATTACCCAACTATGGATGCTGTGACCGCGTACTAGTGCTAGCTGTCATTACCCAACTATGAATGCTGTAACCGCGAACTGGTGTTTGCAAGTGTTTACAAGTGTAGGAAGATAACAACAGAACTATTGGCCCAAACTAGGTTGCCTTCTGAAACCAAGAGGGTTAGTTCTGGAGTAGAATGTCTAGGAGGCCTATTGACGAAAGCTAGGTGGCCTTTCGATAGCAAGAGGATTAGTTCTCAAGTAGAACGTCTAAGAGAGTTTCGTAAATGGAACGATTTAGCAATTTATCGGCGATGTATGTCAAACTTATCGAGCCGCAACTTGAACATTTCGATTGTATTGCTGCTTACAACCTTCGCTGGAAGTTTGTTTCATTCTTCGACAACTCTATACGTGAAGAAGTTGCGCGTGATGTCGAGAGAGAAACGTTTCCCAACGATTTTGTATCCATTATTCCTAGTCACTCCGTTTGCATATATAGTGAAAAGGCTTGCTCGTTCGACGTTTTCCTTAGCCAATCATAATCTTCCACACTTCTATCATGTCGCCTCTGACTCGACGTTTCTCCAGCGAATAAAGACTGAGTTCGCAAAGCCTGTCTTCGTACGATTTATTCCGCAGCGAGAAGATGAGTTTGGTAGCTCTCCGTTGATCCTTTTCAAGTTTAATAACGTCTTTTCGAAGGAATGGACACCAGAAATGAACGGCAAACTCGCAAGGCGGTCTAACAAATGCATAAATAACTTGAGCATACTGTGTTGGTTTTTGTACGAGATAGTGCGGGATATCATACCTAGCATTTTGTTGCCCTTCTTGGCAGCATCGTTACATTGCTTGCTGCTTTTCAAGTTGTTACTAATGATGACACCTAATTCTCTCTCTTCGGTGACGGAAATGAGATTCTTTCCAGACATTGAATATTCGTGTTTGAGGTTATGAGGACCTACGTGCATAACTTTGCATATGTCTACTTTAAGTTTCATTTGCCACTTTTCTGACCAATCAACAAGTTTGTTCAAGTCTAGTTGGATCTGCTGATACTCTAGTTCAGTTTGCACTTTCCTCCGATCTTAGTATCGTCTGCAAACTTGCTAATGTTTGAGAGTTCGTTGCTATCGAGATCGTTGATGAATATTTTAAAGAGACTCATTCACGTCACCGAAGAGAGAGATTTAGGTGTCTTCATTAGTAACGACTTAAAAAGCAGCAAGCAATGTAACGATGCTGTCAAGAAGGTTAACAAAATGTTATAAACTCATTCCCGTCACAGAAGAGAGAGATTTAGGTGTCATCATTAGTAACGACTTGAAAAGCAGCAAGCAACGATGCTGTTAAGAAAGGCAACAAAATGCTAGGCGTTGCCTGCCATTTATCAACTATGAATGACGTGACCACGTAATGGTGTCACCTGTTATTTCTCAACTATGAATGACGTGACCGCGTACTGGTGATAGCTGCCATCCTCAACTATTACTGCCTTGGCCGTGTATTTGAGTTAGCTGCCTGACCCAACTATGAATGATGTTACCGTGTACTGGTGTTAGCTGCCACTCTCAACCATTACTGCTGTGGTCGTGTACCGGAGTTAGCTGCCTTATCCAACTATGTATGATGTTACCGCGTACTCGTATTAGAAGCTTTTTTCCATCAACTAAGGCTGTGTCCGTATATACGAGTGAGGTTTAGAACAACACAAGTGCGACTGCTGCTAGAAAGACTCCGGACAAGGGTAACCAGGAAAGTGTTCGGAACACCTCGACTTTGGATCAAAACAAACTCACGCGTAAAACAACAGATGGGGAGCGGATGCATATGGTTAATGCCCATCAAAAACGTTATTCAAATGTTGATCGTGCTGCTGCTTGTAATGCGTTTTCATGTAACAATTGCATGGATCGCTGTGACAAATACTGATTTTGTGTCCTCTGTATGGTACTTCAAGCAGATAGGATGCATGATCATCCTAAATGTTTTATTATTCATCAGTTAATATTGGAGCAAGGACATCTCATAATGCTATGAGTATTATTTACATCATATATTGGTAAACTTTGGCGTATCAAACACGTTGGAAGATTATGTAACCAGAACTCACGATGTGCTTTGGAACGATTTTGTCCCCTGTATGGTTTATGATTCATTTGTTTGTAATGCAATGCATTCATCATCCAGGAGTGCCGACACACGAGAGATTGAGTACATGCAAAGTATTCTACAGGCGGAGAGGAATGCTATCGCGCAAACAGGCGAACTGAAGTTGCTCATTAAGCAACTCATTACTAATGTCCTCAACACGCCGAGACATTTGCACAGTTACCGGGCAAAGTCTATGTAATAAGTAAGCAACTCATTATAAAGATCCTTGACACGCTGTATCATTTCCACCGTTGCCGGGCAAAGTCTATGTGATAGGTGAGCAACCCATTAAGAAGATCCTCGACACGCTGAGACATTTCCACCGTTGCCGGGCAAAGTTTATGTAATAGGTAACATATGCCCCATAATTTTCTCATTTAATACACTGCTCACCTCTGATTCTTTGCCAAACAAATGTTGTCGAAGCTATTTCGGACAATTACGGGTGTATACGGGGAGTGGACCGCCAGGAAATACATCAACTCCTGTCGGTTGTGAGAAGCTGGTTGGTTTTACTTGAATGTGCAACGAACCTTTTCTTTGCAAAATACTTGATATTGCAAGTCGTACGTGTAACTGCTGAGTCGAAAAATGAAGGATATATGACCACATGTTTAAATACGGGAAAATTGTTTTGAGGATCAAAGTGAAATGTCTACTGATTTACAAGCATTGACCGATATTGTGCACAACTGAACGAGGTTCCATTTCAATGAAGTTCAGCAGTATGCCCCTCATGGGTGAATGTTAGGCAGATTATGACAAAACTGCAGACAATGTCTATTTGATTTGAGCAGAAGCGGGGGACTGTGTTAGGCCAATATCCATTGATTCAATTTGAACCATTGTTGTTTCCCGCCGTATCTGCAATGGTCGCTGTCGCTTATGATCATCGCCAGAAACTAATAATGATAAACTATTAAAATGCCAAAATACCTCTAGAGTATGTTGTTTGATGAATGGGCATTGCATTATTGCAGCAGCATAGAAATCGAGTGTAAACGCATACAACAATATCAGGGCATTAGGCATCGTATCCAACATTACCGACTAGTATTCCAGTTTCTGCTGGTGATACTTCGCTGCCCGGCAGAAATTTTCCTGGACGGGTTTGTTTACGCCACTACCGACGAGATGGACGAGAATAGTACCTATCTAGTTTTTTTGTCCATTGAATTAGAATTGAACAGGCTCATCTAAAAATGTTGCCGATTAGATTAATGAATGTCGTACGCGTGGATCTGCCTGAGATTATCATTTCCATGGAACATTGAGCGGAATTAGTTATTGAAAGTATAGGATTAATTAATTAATGAACTTTGAAATGACGGTCCATTCTTATTTAATAAACAAAATGGACAAATTTAATCAAAATGAATAGTTTTATGTTATATTAGATGATCGAGCTTTGCAGCGTTAATATAATTGTTCTATAATTTCCTTCATAATGATTGAGGATAACTGAAGGCAACATTCAACCATTTAATTAATTCAAATAAATATCCAACTCACGAAGCTGATTGTTTGGTGTGACAGTTGAATTCGTTGTTTCAGTCTCCTGGATGCAGCGATGAGATATCGGCCAAAATATATGTGCGAAGGCAATGGTTATTTGAAAAATATACTTCTTCTGAGAGTGGGTGATATGATATCAAAAGAAACATTTACTGGTTCATAAAACTTGTTTTATATCACGATAATCAAAATTACGGCGATTATTTTACT